>APFE030460110.1:125853-148043 GCA_000404065.3 Pinus taeda
CCTCTATATAGGCCTCATACATACAATACCATGCATCTTTACCATGGTTTCCTCATACCATCAACTAATACCATGGGCCCCTTACATTATTATTAACTACTTGTGGTCCCTTATATGACATGCATTAACCACCTTATTTATTACTATGGCCCATCCCATTATTACATTATTACCTTGGGTACCTCCCTCGGTACCCCATATTAGCCCCCCTAGGTATATAACACTATGTATTTTCTTGTGCATTGCCTTCTTTAAATTTATACAATTTTATTTATCACACGTACTGTTATGATTGCTGAATATGCTGTAATTATCATTAGTCTTACATACAAGCTAAGTAATCGGGTAATAACAAGGAACTTGGGTATTATACGGGTTGCGCCCCGAGTAGGTATGTGTGGAAGCAACATCACAGGTTGCAAAGGAATAACAAGTGCGCGTAGCGACGTGCGCGCAGGGTCAAACCGCGGACCTCCAGAAGTTCATTAGACATCCCCAAGGGTGAGGAAACCTTGTTCTCGCACCCTCCCATACTACTTCAGGTGAGACCTTAGTCCGCGCTCCATGGATTGTTGCCGAAAGGGCCAGTAGTACCAGAATTTTCTTGGCTAAATCACCTCTGAATCTGGGTCAATCCCATACAAGCCAACAAATGGTTCCATTGCTGGGAATGAGATCTGCGTAAGGGATGTCTGATGTCGTGCCATTGGAATCCAAAAAAGAAAGAAATTGAAGAGTGGTTGGACAAGAAGATTCACGAGTTCTTGGTGCATGAAAACAGAAATCCGCAAGTATCTAAGGAACTGTGGTTGGAGTGCTACTTGTATATGGAAATCCATGAAATTTTCTTTACATCCTTTCCTTCTAATATGTACAAGTGGATTACGAAGTTAGCAGATAGCCAGGGAAGGTGTAGGCATGAAAAACCAATAGTGTGGACCCCGGAATTAGTGCACAGACTGGAAGTGTCAGGAGATAAGTTCATGTGATCTGTGGACCATTGGCTCGACCAGATAATAGGAGGATTTATCACCGTGTTTGCGGTAGACACAACCGTCAAGTACAGTGAGGTGGAGCGATGTTTCCTCAAGGGAATGCGAGGTAAGTATATTAAATCTTTGAACACTTGGATTAAGATGTTGTTGGCTTATATGGGCCTGACCTAGGTTCAGAGGTGATTTAGCCAAGAAAATCCTGGTACTACTAGCCCTTTCGGCAACAATCCACAGAGCACAGACTAAGGTCTCACCCGAAGTAGTATGGGAGGGTGCTAGAACCAGGTTTCCACACCGTGGGGATGTCTAATTAGCTTATGGAGGTCTGCGGTTTGACCTTGCGCGCATGTCGCTATGCGCACTTGCTATCCCTTCGCAACCAGCGAGACTGCTTCCACGCAGCCCTATTCAGGGCGCAACCCGTATAATACCTAAGTTCCTTGCTACTCAATCTATTATTTCCCAATTACTTAGCTTATGTGTGTAATATTAATGACTACTACAACATATCCAGCAATCATATTAGTGCGTGCGATAAATAAAACAGTATAAATGTGAAGAAGGCAATGCACAAGAAGATACATAGAAATAGGAATCAACTTCTCTTTATTATTCTTCGATCAAGATTACAGACTTGACATTGCCCTGTGCACTCAGTTGCAGGGGTCCATGCACTCATCTGCGGACTCTACTAGGCCTCTGCACACTCAGCTGTAGAGCCTCTTCCGACTACTATGACCCAATACACTTAGACTCATACTCTATGCTCGAACCATTCATATTCTTCTCTCCAATTCGCTCTCTTTACAACTTAGAGCCTCGCTCTATTTATACAATCCCATGGTTTGCGGACCATGGGTAGGCCAACATGACTTTACATTACATTACAATACTTTAGGGTGGACAACCCTATGACTTAATCTATACTTCGCGCTCTGCGCCCGAAACTCGTAGAGTCTTACAAAACCTTTGACCAAAACTTGGGCTTTGAGCCCCAAAACATGCTGTGGGGGGATTCCATGCCCAACAGGCCCCCAACACAATCATCGTGACTTGTCCCAAGTCACTCTACTGGTGCGACACCCTTGGCGTGGAGCCCCTCCAACTGGTCCCGTACTACTCGGAGGTCCAAGGCACACTGTTCTGTGGTTTGTTGGACCTGCTGCATGCGCTCTTCTGATGCTTCTTTATGAGGATCAACTAGCTGCCTTAGCGCATAGAGTCCCTACATCTGTGCGAGCTTGCCCTCAATATCGACCGTAATGGTGAAGGCCTCATCAATCCATGGCTGGACGTATGCCTTGAGAAGTGCCTTTTTCTGTCTGGTGGCATCCACCTGCTCTTTCAGCGCCCTTGCTTGCTGCATGTTTGTCAGGCGTTGTGTGAGGACAACTGTTTGTGAAGTTCCCTTTACATTATCATACTTCTCCTACAGTTCGCGCACCTCTATTTCCAGGCACAGTATGTTGGGATCCTCCTGCAAGGATGTGAGGACTTCAAAGGCTTGGTCCAACATACCTGTACAGTCCTACACTGCCTGTCAAATTTCTTCTAGTACTGTTTGAATTGCGCTAACACACTGCTTTCTTACTTCTGGAGGAGTGGAAGGCTACAGCTTCATCTGCAGCTCAGCAATCTGGAGGTTTAGCTCTAGCTGCACTCACATTGTTTCCTCGCATGCTTCGGACTCCACTTGCCATACAATGGATCCACATCTCTGTTGGTAGGTCTGCGATGATGGAAAACTCTGGGACTCGCCGACATGCTTCATCAACTGTCTTCACGATCTGTTGGTTCTGTGACACCAGTTCATCATGCTACAGGATGAGTTGTTCAATGTTGATCTTTTTCTCACACATCACCTAGATCGCTCGACCCTCCCTAGCTCGGAGCTCTGCTATTATGCTATCCTGTAGCTGATACAATGTGTCTCACGGAAGGGCAGTCAAATTAAGGTGAAGTCCCTTGATCCTGCTCACCCCGGCTTTGTCGTCATCGTTCTTTGCTGTTAGCGCTCCTTCCGGTAGCACTATGGTGTTGGCCATATTTTCGCGTAACAGTTGCTCCGCTGCTGATGTGCCTACTCTGCCGTAGGTGGCTATGGTTCTTTCTTATGGAGGCCGCACCTGTAGTTCCTGCAGCTGTGTCATTAGGGCCCACAATACAATCTACAATTCTGACATAGCTTCCTTGAGTGCTTCCTTGGTGACTTCACGAATCGTGTCGCTGATGTCGTAGAGGTCGCCTTATGTTAGCGTGATCAGGTCGATGGCCAATTTGGATGCCTTGACCTTTTTTTGTGGACCTGATCTCTCTATGACGTGTGGCCTTTTCAGCTGGGTGGAAGTTATGCCTGGGTCCATGACTTCTTTTGTGTCCTATGCTTCCTATTATGTAAACAAGTCCTGGCCCTCATTCTGCGTTGTGGTGGCCCCTGTTGTCTACGCTGCTACTGCTTCTTTGGTGGCCTTTGCCTACTCTAAGGCTACCCTTACTACCTCACGGACAGCTCTTATCTCCGCGACCACTTTTTCATTGCGCCTTTTGAATTTGAATTCGACCATTCCCCCCAATTTTGGGCCATCAATGCTTTCTTAGCAGCAGATTGCCCCAAATATTTCCCTTAATTCATGTCTTAAATGCCCGTCACCCACTCCCTTTTGCCTTAAATTGGACATCTTATCATTATAGTGACACCAACGGTCACTTCCCAGCCTACTAGTGCGGCGGTACAGCCCCCCGTATGCGGGCGCGAACCTTGTGACATGCTGATCCTGCACGCACCACCCTCATCGTGCACCTCCTAAATAGACTCTTTTATAGCCCCACGCTCTCTTTCAACTACCTAGAGCGCTGAGACTATGCTTCCTATGGCTAGTTAGGTGGTCGCACCACACGTGCGAGACTTCAACTTTCCTGCCAGTATAGTCCACAGAAACTCCTCAATTGCCTTTACGACAGCCGACACCGTGCATTCTACTTTATCTAGTGTGCTTCCCTGGTTATTGCGTTTGGTGTGGTGTGGTCATAGCCATGGTAGCAGAGTCATAAATTCTTAGCAACAATCTTCTAATGCAGTGGTACGATCATCCATATCTTTCCTTGTCATCCTTGGGTCATCGATGAGACATGCTTGCGTGATCTCATTTTCCAGCCTCTTGATCTTAGCATCCATCAAAATACATTTCTTCCTCAATCATACCCAGTCCTTTTTGAGTTCACGAAGTCTAAGGTTCCCTCATTGGATGGCTTCCTGAATCCTTATCTGTTCGACCTCACGTAGATGTGTGATTTATTCCTCTTGGTCATCGCGCACTGCCACAACTGCAGGAGCCATTACATGTGGATTCATTTTTGTATCTTATTCAGAAATTACGGTCTCTACTCTATTCCGCACCTTAGGAATTGTCTTTGCGTTCAGGGTTTTTCACATGGTCCTATAGGCCCATCGAACCACTGGCACACGCAAGTCCCAATAAGTTCGTCTCACCTAGTGAACCTTGTTTAGTACTCTGTACAACCTATCGAATGCTTTGTCGTGAAGAATTGGTGGAACGCATTGCCTTTCCTGCTGCTTCGGTTTATTTAGATTCTCTATTCTAGGGGTGATGTGCGCTTGTGCAAGCTGTACAACATATGTCTGTACCCATCGGGAAAGGTGGGACGCAAGTTGTTTTTCCCCTATTGATTGGCTTTTGTCTGGAGCTGAGGTTTTCCAAAACGTAGGCGCATCATCCTTCTGTAGTCGCGCCAGTCCTTAAAACTTCCTTTATGTGTACCCCACCATCGTGCGGGTGTTGCATGCAGTGCTCACTTCAGCACATTGAATCGTTGTTGTTCTGGTACTGTGCTTTCAAATTTTCTAAAAAATTCATCCACCGCTGTTAAGCCATCATATGTCAACAACTCCCTTACCTCTGTTGTCACGCAACACATTGATCTAATCATCATGTTGCATTTCAGTGTCGTTACTTCATGCAACTGATTCTGCCATCGTTCTACATATTCGTCTGAATTTGAAGTGCAGGAGCTTTCGCACTCCCATGAAATCCTTCCATCTGCAATCAAATTTGCCCAATCCTATTCTCACGTAGTTATCTTTTAAATACAATTGAGATTGTCATCACTATCATCGTCAGGCACTGGTTCAGTGTATCACGCTCCTTCGGTTGGATCTAGAGGTACTACTATGTGTAGTGACTTTTTCTCAAAGATCATTTTGCGCTTCTTCAGATTTATGAATCTATTCATATCAGTGGCTCAGTCTATTCCTAGTAACACAAGATAGGGATTACTGCCATCGACAATCTCTATCACTTCAAAATCCGCCTGCACGCTCACATCTTCAATATTGACTGTGACCCCTTGCAATATTCCCATGGGAAAAATCTTCTGTTGGTTCGCCATTCGTAACTGAATAGGGGACCATTGTAATGTGGGTCTGCCCATGCATCCCCATGTTTGCTTTGGTAGTACATTCATGTTTGAACCCAGATCCAGGATTACATGATCCATTTCATACTCACCAATTTGCGCAGCCAACCTCATTTCCCTTCGTGTGCGCAATGTATGTTTTCCAAGTTTCTGGACCACACGCCATTCTCCTAACCTCGCACACCTAGTGATAAGTTTCTTTAGTCCTTTAAGTGCCTTGCTGTTACCCAACAGATTCATGCATTTCTCCAAAAAGTTAGTGAGCATTGAACGATCCATTCCTAGTTCTAGTTGATCCTTACTACTTGAAGTGGAGGCCTCCGTGAAGCTCTTCTTAGCTTCCATGAATGTCTCCTTCACGCGTTTTAAATCAAATTTGGGTTCCTTTATAGGAGCTTTGTGAACCCACGCACCTTCTTCTGGCTACTTCCTTTATCCTCTCTCGTGGTCATACCACTCCTGAGAATCATGTTTACATTCAGGTCTTCTTCATGCAGCTTAGACCTCATCATCTATAAATTCTAGGTTGGAGGGGGCTGGAGTACCCCCTTTTCACGCATCCTCGCTATCAGCGAAGGGCAATCTTCTACCTCATGATCAAATTGAGTATAGTACCAACATGATGTTCTTGTTGGGTTTGTACAATTGCGGGCATAGTGCCTTGACCCTTTGCAATTGTAACAAATTAGCTGTCCACAACCGCTTGCTAGTCCCATTCCGCTTCAACCTCGACTGTGCCCCTGAAATCTAGCGTGTGCCATCCCTGCATTGGGGTCGAGGGCTCACGTTTTGGTCTACACCCTGTAGGAAGGAGTATGGTCGATCATTAGTTCATAGCTTTGGTAGGTGCGTTCATCATGGCCTACCGACCTATAGAAATTACAAAATAATTTCTTGGATGTCTGCATATACTTCTGCAACAGGTGACAATTATCTGTGGTGTGTTTTCCTCATATCTAACAGATCACACACCATAATGCAAATGTCTCACTTGGCCTTTCCTATGCCTCAGGTCTTGATGGCATCGACCCTCCTCTTGCCAAGTAGTTCGTGAACACTGGACAGTGATCCTTGTCGTGCCTTTGGCCTTTGCATTTTATGCACCATACTTCCTCGCATGTCTCCGGCCAAGGTGTCCTGTCCTATTTCAAACTTTGCATTTCCAGACAAAGATTCTACAGTTGCACGTGGATTTGTTGGAATCCTAACTTAGGGTCTTGCATAGGTGTCTCATGTAATCTCATTGCCATCTCCAACGCTTCAGCCTAGGTGGAAAGTTTTTGCTGTGACAACGCCATCCTTAAGTGTGACATAAGTGATGACACAAACCATGCGCGATGCTGTCCAACTGTCATTGTCATATTGGCTTCACGAATTGTACTCTTCAGCCTTTGGTCCAGATCCCAGGGGATCTCACCCGGGAGCATCACGATCTCTTTAAACCTGATGATTGATTGTGTTTCTGATTTTGGCCTAATATATTTCCTATTCAACGCTGCCTGGATCTCTATGATTCCTATGTTTGAGTTGTCATTAGAATGCTTGATATACTATGTTAATGCACGATCCTACAATGCACTCACCATCTTAGCCTTTTTAATGTTGTCATCCATGATGCCTTGTGCTTCCCATACTGCTCTTGACACGAACCAGAATTGATCCAGATCTTCATTCCCCACTCCTATGAATACCGGTAGTTTAATCGCACTCACCATGTTGAATTTTGGTGGTGGCAAAAGTGGGGTGGGTGGAGGTGGTAAACACAGAATATGCTACCTTATCAGACTAACCGCGCTTCTCAGAGAAACTTTTGTGAGCTCTTCCTCGCTTTCCTGTGAGGGTGAAATTAAGGAATTGGTTTCCAACTCTTCACTACTTCCGCTTCTGTAGATCTTCTATAGAAGCGGAAGTAGTGAAGAGTTGGAAACTAGTCCCTTAATTTCATCCTCGTGGGAAAGCGAGGAAGAGCTCGCAAAAGTTTCTTCGAAAAGCGCGGTCAGTCTGATAAGGCAACGTATTCCACATTTACCACCTCCACCCACATTGCCACTTGTCTCACCCTTGTCACCTCCATCACCACCAACCCCACCTCTGTCACCACCACAGTTCATTATGGCGAGTGCGATCAAAGTACCAGTCTTTAGAGAAGTGGGGAATGAAGATCCAGACCAATTTTGGTTCATGGTAAGAGCAATATGGGAGCACAAGGCATCGTGTATGGCAATATAAAGGCTACGTTGGTGAGTGCATTGCAGGATCACACATTAACATGGTATATCAAGCATTCTAAAGACCACCCAAATGCAGGAATCACAGAGATCCAGGCCACGCTGAACAGGGAATTTAGTAGGACAAAATCAGAAACACAATCAATCATCAGGTTTAAGGAGATTGCAATGCTCCTGGGTGAGACCCACTGGGATTTGGACCAAAGGCTAAAGATTACAATTCGCGAAGCCAATATGACGTTGACAGATGGACAACATCGTACATCGTTTGTGGCATCACTTACGCCACACTTAAGGATGATGTTGTCACAACAAAAACTTTCCACCCAGGCCGAAGCGTTGGAGATGGCAATGAGATTACATGAGACCCCTATACAAGACCCTGGGTTGGGAGTCCAAGAAATCCACACGCAACTGCAAAATCTATCTGGAAATGCAAAGTTTGAAACAAGGCATGACACCTCGGCCGGAGGCGCACGAGGAAGTATGGTGCATAAAATGCAAAGGCCAATGGCATGACAAGGGCCATTGTCTAGTGTTCACGAACTACTTGGAAGGAGGAGGGCCAATGCCATTGAGACCAGAGGTACAAGCAGGGTTGAGTGTGGCATCTGCACTATGGTGCGCGATCTATCATATAGGAGGAAAACACACTACAGATAGTTGTCATCTGTTGCAAAAGTATACACAGATGTCCCAGCAATTGTTTTGTAGGTCAGTAGGCCATGACGAACACACCTGCTGAAGCTATGAACTAATGATGGATTAGACTCCTGCCTATAGGGTGTAGACCGAAACACGAGCCTTCGACCTAAATGCAAGGATGACGTGTGCTGGATTTCAGGGGTGTGGTCGAGGTCGACGCTGAATGGGACTAGGAAGGGTTCATGGACAACTAATTTGTTACAATTGCAGAGGGCCAGGGAACTATGCCCACGATTGTACCAGTCCGACAAGAACATCATTTTAGTACTATACTCAGTTTTATTACGAGGCAAAAGACTGCCCTTCGCTGATAACGAGGATGTGTGAAAAGGGGGTACTCCAGCCCCCTCTGACTCAAAATTTGCAAATGATGAGGTCTGAGCCATGCGAAGAAGAACCAAATGTAAACAAGATGCTCAGGAGCGGTATGTCCATGAGAGATGATAAAGGGAAACACCTAGAAGAAAGTGCATGGGTTCGCAAGGTTGCTACAAAGGAACTTGAATTTGATTTAGAATGCATGAAGGAGACATTCATGGAAGCTAAGAAGAGCTTCACGGAAGCCTCCACTTTAGGTAGTAAGGATCAACTAGAACCAGGGATGGATCCTTCAATGCTCACTACCTTTATGCAGAGATGCATGAAACTGTTGCAAGACAGTAAGGGAGTCAAAGGACTAGGTGCACAAGGTCAGGAGAACTGCGCATGGTCTAGAAACTTGGAAAGAATGCATTGCGCACAGGGAGGGAAATGAGGTTGATTGTGGAAATCAGTGAGTATGAAATGGATCAGGTAATCCTGGATCTGGGTTCAGACGCGAATGTACTACCAAAGAAAACATGGGAACACATGGGCAGACCTACGTTACAATGGTCCCCTATTCAATTACGAATGGTGAACCGACATAAGATTTTTCCCATGGGAAGATTGCAAGGGGTAATAGTTGATCTTGAAGGTGCACGCGCGCAAGCAGATTTTGAAGTGATAGAGATTGTCGATAACAGCAATCCTTATCCCACGCTACTAGGAATAGACTGGGCCACCAATATGAATGGAGCTATAAATATGAAGAAGTGCAAAATGATGTTTGATAAAAGGTCACTATGCATAGTAGTATCGCTAGATCCAGCCGAAGGAACGCAATACACTAAATTGGTGCGTGACAATGATAGTGATGATGATCTCGATTGTATTTACAAGATAACTACGTAAGAACATGATTGGGTGAATCTGGCTGCATATGGAAGGATTTTGTGGGAGCGTGAAATCTCCTGCACTTAAGATTCAGATGAAGAAGTAGAACGATGGCAGAATTGGTTGCACGAAGTAACAATGCTGAATTGCAACATGATAATTAGATCATTGCATTGCATGACAACAGAGGCAAGGGAGTTGTCGACATATGACGGATTGTCAGCGATGGATGAATCCTTGAGAAAATTTGAAAGCGCAGTACTACAACAACATCGATTTGATGCACTGAAATGGGCATTGTGCGCAACACCCGTAGGATGGTGGGGTACGCATCAAGGAAATTTTGAGGACTGGAGCAGCTATAGAAGAATGATGAGCCTATGTTTTGGAAAACCCCAGCTCCAAATGAAAGCCAATTACGCGCCCACCTATCCCGATGGATATAGACATATGTTGTACAGCCCACAGAAGCACACACCACCCCCAGAATAGAGAATCATAACAAACTGTAGTAGCAGGAAAGGCGACGTGCACCACCAATTCTCCACGACAAAGCATTCGATAGGCTGTGCGGAGTACTAAACAAGGTTCACTAGGCAAGATGAACTAATTGGGACCTGTGCTTGCCAGCTGTTCGATGGGCCTATAGGACCATATGCGAAACCCTGAATGCGTAGACGATTCCAAAGGTGTGAAATAGAGTGGAGACCGTAATTGCTGAAGAGAATTGAAAAGTAATCTACACGTACTAGCTCCTCTAGTGGTGATAGTGCATGGTGACCAAGAGGAAGAAATCACACATCTATACGAGGTCGAACATATAAGGATTCAGGAAGCCATCCAGCGAGGGAACCTTAGAATTCAAAAACTCGAAAAGGATTGGGTATGATTGAGGAAGAAAAGCATTTGGATGGACACTAATATTAAGAGGTTGGAAAACGAGATCACACAAGCATGTCTCGTCAATAAACCAAGGGGGACAAAGCAAGATATACATGATCATACCACTACATTAGAAGATTGTCACTGAGAATTTATGACTTTTTTGCCATGGCTATGACCGCACCTCACCAAACGCAGTAACCAGGGAAGCGCAATACATATAGTAGAATGCACAGTGCTAGCTGTCACAAAGGCAATGGAGGAATTTCCGCGGACTATGCCAAAAGGCAAGTTGAAGTCTCACACAGGTGGTATGACCACCTGACTAGCCATAGAGAGCACAGTCTTAGCGCTCTAGGTAGTTGAAAGAGAGCACGGGACTATAAAAGAGTTTGTGTGGGAGCTGCGCGATGAGGGAGGTGCGTGCAAAATCAACATGTCACAAGGGTCGCGACTGCGCACGAGAGGCTGCGTTGCCACATGGGTAGGCTGGGAGGTGACTGTTGGTGTCACTATTCATGATAAGATGTCTAATTTAAGGCAAAAGGGAGTGGGCAGTGGGCATTTAAGACACGAATTAAGGGCAATATTTGGGGCAATCTTCCGCCAAGAAAGCATTGATGGCCCAGAATTGGGGGGAATGATCAAATTTGAATTCCACAGGCGTTAAAAAACTCCAAGGGCTAACTACGAGACAACACTTGTTCATTTGAGATTTGAGCTATTGATTAGAGCATAGATTATTGAACGCCAAGCAAGATTTGAGCCTCGAAGTTCACAAATGCCCACAGATAGCTCAAACAGGATGACGACTACTAGGAGAGGTTTGGGCTTGGAAGAAGGAACCACCAACGAGGCTGTGGAGAACTCCACGACACATGATGTTCTCAGAGACACTCGAGTCATGCCGAAAATCCCGAAATCGCCTCGGACGACGAGGCCCAAGAAAGATAAGTAGGCAGCGAGACCAATTCGCATGTCCCTGAGGAATCTGCGGTTCAATAAACTCTAAATGGAAGAAAAGGGAAAGGCTGTCATCATTGAGGCAGATGATGAGGAGGAGGACCTATAGGCTCTTGTCGATGAGATAGAGAAAGTAGAAGACATGGAAGAGGACATCCAGCCAGTGTGATCTGCAGTGAAATTGCCCAAGTACGTCCCCTCAAGGAGAGGGAAAACCAAGATCCAAAGGACTTGGATGCCACTAAGAGCACACTCTACACCCATCTCCTCCCCGACGGAATTATGTTTAAGGGCTCGCACCTGGGTCGTGTACCCACAATGAAGTTTGAAGATTGGGACCTCGCAGACAGTGAGAAGTTCCCACACTTAGAGATGGAGAGCCTCATGAAGCAGAGCATGGAAGGGCCATTCACAACACTAGAGCCGTGGAAATGGCTGCGCGGTGTGGAGAATCCCAAATTACTTCATCTACTATGGATTCCACACTTTCACCGTGTGCCTATCACAATTTTCGTCATCAGACAATTGATTTTCCTGGTGTACAATGGGTACTTATGATTGGAGGAGCCTATTCCCATCACGACAGATCTCATCTATAGAATTTCCTGGCTCCCCTGTAAGGGAAAGGAACCCATGGTGACAGTAGGAAAAAGTGGAGATTTGGCACTCGCAGAGGCCATGAAGAAAAAATACAAACTTGAGAAGAAAAAGAGGGGTTATGCAATCAACAACACCAATGATAAAGGGGTGCACGTAGCCAACCAACTCTTGGCTGGGAAGGTAATGAGAAAATGCTGCGGAGATGAGGTACCAGTGCCGGTAGTTACGCTAGCGGAACAATGTGCAGAGGGAGTCCAATTCAACTAGGTTGAGTTCCAATGCGAGGAGTTCTTGACCAACTGCAAGGAAGCCCAGGAGGAGGGCAAGACCTTCCACTATGCATGGTTGCTATTGTCCATTTTACTGGTAATAGGGGAACAGCTCGAGTACAGCCAGTTGCCTAACATTGAGCAGGACTTACCAGACGCCACAAAGTACACATCGCTTTGGGCCACCAAGGACACAAAGCGGATTCACGAGACAAAGATCTTCTGGGTGCTCATGGAGGCAAGCATCTGGATGTTGATCAATAGACGGTTGCGCTTGTCCCCCACAGTGTATAACAGTTTACGGAGTTTTGCAGACTTCAAGGAGGACATGCATAATGTTTACATCAAGGCACATAAATATCCAGTGCAGCAATGGACCAAGCTCCCCTTCATCACCATTGATGATGAAATATTTTTAGTGTTAGAATCATGGCCCCTCGAGTGGTGCGCCTCAGACCTAGTGGAGCTGGATAGAACAATGGCACAGAAACAAAAGGATGCAGCCAAGTTGCATGTCATGAAGTTGGTTGAGAAAAGGCACAATGAAAAAGTGGTCACGGAGGTAAGGGCTATCCGCAGGGTAGAAAGGGCAACTACGGAGCAGGCAAAGGCCGCCAAAGAAGTAGCAACAGTGTAGGCAACAGGGGCCACCACAACATAGGATGAGGAGGGCCAGGACTTGTTTACAGGATAGGAAGTAGAGGACACAGAAGAAGGTGCGAACCCAGGCACAACTTCCACCCCAGTTGAAAAGGCCGTGTGTCACAGAGAGATCGGTTCCATGAAAGAAGGTCAAGGCATCCAAATTGGCCATTGACCCGATCATGTTAACAGAAGGTGACCTCTACGACATCGGCGACACGGTTCGTGAGGTCACCAAGGAAGCGCTCTAAGAAGCCATGTTAGAGCAGTAGATTGTGTTGGGGTCTCTAAGGGCGCAGCTACAGGAACTACAAGTGTGGCCCCCACAGGAAGGAAGCCACCTACGACGCAGAAGGCACATCAGCAGCGGAGCATCTGCTACACGCAAAGATGGCCAACACCATAGTGCTACCAGAAGGAGTGCTAACTATAGAGAACAAGGATGACAGATCTGCAGTGAGTAGGATTAAGGGACTTGGCCTTAATTTGGCTGCCTTTCCATGAGACACATTGTATCAATTGCAGGATGGCATAATAGTAGAGCTTTGCGTTAGTGTGATGTAGGAAAGTGTTTCCTCTGCGGACAGAGGTAACCCCTCTAGCCCTAGAGTGGGCCTAGTAAAAAAAAAGGACAGATCAACAATAGCTTTCCTTAAACAGTTAAAGTTGGAGGCCTACCTCAACCGGTAGTTGATGGAGTTCTGTTGCGCTGCTCCAGCTTCTACTTCCTTCTCCTCAACGAGTGATCGACCTGAAACAAAGCAAAGGAAATACAACAAAGCACGTAACCGGAAACGAAAATGAACTATTTTCTCACAAAGTTAAGAAGTCATGAGCTATCAAGTACATTTCATACAATACATAGGAAAACATCATTGATTGCATTAATAATGAAATAAGAGTCAGCTTACAACCAAAGTCTTGATGTCACAAGCCTTCTCAGAAGGGTCTAGCTATCATGTTCTTCAAGCATTCACTCTTTGAAGATGGATCTCCCAACATACAAGAGCTCTCTCACTCATAAGTTTTGCACAAGATTAAGGGAACTTCACAACCTTCCACAAGCTATCAACAATCTCACACTTGTCACTCTCACACCAGCTATCTAGCAAACTCACAAACACTAACAGCACTGCTCAACTAGCCAACTATCAAAAACTAGCAATGCATAGCAATGGTGAGAGTTTAAATAAGATAAGGAGTCTCCATGAAAGGTGGAAGAGTGAGCTTATCCCAAAAGAAGGTAGCACAATTGACAGAACTGCCACATCAGGGAGGGAAGGGTGACATAAACAATGCCAACAACTAGGTCTGGAGTCATCTGGAAGGCCGACTGTTGGAACAAATTCACCCAATCTGGATCATCGCGGGCACATAACTGGGGTTCAGTGCTGACATCGCTAGTGATCAATACAGCTAGTCAGATCATCGCTGAAGGAAAAACATAGCCCTGTGTTGGTGATTAAAATCGGGCCATCGTGGGAATCAGATCCACTTTCGCACTGCCAGTGTGAATGGATTGTTTATGAGTACCTTTCAACGTATTTATAAAGTCCATAGCTGCGATGAGGCAGATAACTTAGGAAAAGTGGGTCAATTGGCAACAGAGAAGAGCATTTGTTTGTCATATGCATGTTTGACTTGGACACATGACATAGTGAGAAGACAGGGAGTGAAAGCGGTGATAAATTACTGTGTAACAGATGTCCCCTAAAGTATGAAGCCCGAGAGAGTGGGAGGGGTGAAATGTTTTACGAAACTGACTAAGCTGGAACACCATCTGGAAGGACCTGTATGCAAGTCGAACTGATATATCTGAAGTACATCTAGTCTAGGCATGTGCATAGCCATCCAAAAGACATACGAAATAGGTCTGTGGTATGGACACAACCATCTGGCTAATGAGACCATGATAATCATAAAGGTATGGTCGTAGCCATCCATCAAGACTCAGGCATGGTCGTAGCCATCCATCAATGAGTCATGTAACCAGAAACCAATCCACACAGCTTGAACATATGTAATCTGAGTTCGAGGTCTTAAACCCATCCGATCACAGTACAAATTCTAACATGTGAGTAGATGTACTGAGGTCGAGCATGATAGAAAGTCACTTGATTATTGGTCAATGATGGAAACCATTAACAAGCGCGAGAGAAACCACCTATAATGCCAATGGTTCTCAAGATACTAGCTAGCACAATCCACGGAGTGTGAAAAAGGAACTGAAGTCGAACACTTGTGGAATCACCCAATCGATGACCAATGATGAAAGTTGATCGTCAGGTGTGAAGAACTTGCCATTGAGGCATGCAAGCTCTAAGGTACCAAAGGGGATCTCTAGATCAATCTCCTGTATGATGAGCTGATGTCGACAGGAGAGCCATAATGTTTCCCCCATCAACGACACAAGATAAGGAACAAGTGGTAGATGGCGAAACAGAGTATCAGAGAAGGAGACAAAGGTGTAAACTGCAGAAGTATTATACTCTTGAACATGTCGGTGACACGACTCCAGAGGGTGGCAGCATTTAGGTACCAGGGGATCATAGGCTTGATGACAATGGCAAGAATCAGATGGAGTGAAGCTAAATGAAAACCCAACCTGTGGAAGGTGAAATGATGATGTATGGATATCCCAACCAGACAAGAAGCAAAAGTGTCGATGTTCAAGAGTGACCTACTGCCATAGACAACCAATGATAAACCTGCTGTTGAATCCAACCTAGTAATAATTTAACAAGCCCTAGGGAGGAGAAGCTCGAGTCTCGTCATGGTGATGAGTCCAATGTCGTCAGGGTTTAACGAGTTCTACATAGGCAAAACTCGTAGTCTTTTTCATGTTTAGAGAGTTTGAAAAAGACAAGGAAAGGAAAAACTCCAGGGGGGTCCTTTTTCATAGATTTGTGTCTCTCGAGCCTGAAAAAGTATAAAACGATACTCGAAAGAACCGCCCGACCATTACGATCGAGGAGTACTTTTCATGATTAGTGACTTCGACCTGAAAAAGTAGAAAAGCGGCCGAAATCACGTCATTGCATAACCAATAATGATATTGAAACGACAAAGGTCCTGCAATCTTTTCGTTTACATGGTCGGAAAAGAGCTTATAGCAGACCGCCTCTTATTTCATTTAACGAGTCAAAAGGAACAACTCGACAATCTTTTCATATTTTACGAGTCAGAAAAGAGCTTAAAGGTGACTCGTCCTAGAGGAACGAGTGGTATAAAGGGTAGCAACTGGTTCCGGCAATGGTGGAACTGCTCAAAACATGTAATGGTCAAGAGGTTGGCTAATAAAACCACTCATCGTTGCGGTTCCTCAGGAAAGGAAAACAACCAAGTGAAAGCATATGATTAGTGAAAGATATGGTGGCAATGGAATGAAACAACCAAGGCTCATCTAGCAAAATTTAGCAGATAAAAATGGCAATCACGAGGTGTAAATCAGGTATGGGTTCATTTTTACACAAGCTTGAACCATGGAGAACTCTTCTTGGATTCGGTTTCATGTTTACACAAGCTTGAAACAAAAAACTCTAATTGTTATGAGTTCGCATGCCCCCGGGCATAATGACGCAAATCGAGGTACATGCCCCCCAAGCTTCATTGCATTCAACGAGGTGGATGGAATGAAGGTTCACTTTCGAGATCTTGGAAAGGCTCGACTTGGATTTTACGAGATCTTAATCAAAGACGCAATTTGGAAAGGGAGTTGTTTCATTTTTTAATGAGGTTGACACAGTAAAAGAACCATCCTCATAACCTTTGTTTCATTTGTTAATGAGCTTGACACAAGATCAGGAACTATGCTCGAGAGTCTTTGTTTCATTTTTTAACGAGGTTGACACAAGATCAAACTATCCTCGTGACACCTGGTTTCATTGGCCATATGAGAATATGGCTCCCAAGAGGCCTTCACGGGATGGAAGGGATGCACTCTGGGAAGAATACATGCCATGAGGCACTAATGACAGATCAGGTTCTGTTACCGGGAATAGTGTCCACTCGGAGCTGCTATTCCCACTAAGACTGGTAGTTATCTTAGAAACAAACAAGTAAAGACCACTTTCATTTTCCTTTATGAAAATAGATAAGAGTGGAACAAAAGACACCAACCTTAGTCTTGCGCTTGGTTCCTTACTTGATTCCTCTCCTTCCTGATAGATCTTTTCTGCTTCTTCTTCGTCTGCACAGCTTCAAATAACACCTTTGGAATCAAAGAAGCATACTACTATCGAAGAACAAAGATCTATATTCATAAATAACATAGGACTAGATATGTATTAACCACACAAATGCATATACAATTAAACATACAAGAATGTGGAGGAAAAATTGAATAGCTTTATTAATATCAAGAATAGAAAGAGGATTACAACCAATAGTTCTGACCTAGCATCATCCTCCAGCAAAAAAGCCCTTTTTCACCTCAAGTAAAGCTTAGATCAGCCAACACTATGAAGTTTTACCAGAAAACCAACAACACTTCTCTACAAGATACAAGATTCCAGCTTCTGGATCTCTGTGATGAGGGATCCATATATAGATGATTGTAGGGGGGTGAGTCATCTTCTGGGGTATTGATTAGTTTCCTCTCTCTGATAGTTCTTGATTCCACTTGGAGACTGATGATCTATTACTCATCCCTGGTAAAAAACAGAGAGGCAAGTGTCAGAGGGGAAGCTTCTGGAAGATTCTATGATCTTCCACCTCGCAAACTGTCTCTGCCATTTGTCCATTCTCCCCCATCACACCCTACAGAGGGGCCATCTAGTATGCATCACACCCTTTACACTGGGAAGGTAATATGCATCGCATCCTCTGCAATGGGTATTCAGTATGGTCCAGCTTTGACCATTTCTGAGCAGTTTTTAGTGGAGAACTTCAAGGAGATGTTGTAATCAGCTGACCTTGTTCCTTTAGGTAGTGAAGAAACACTTTTAGGGACTTAGGAGCCCTCAATTTATGGACATTTATGATTGGGGTTGCAGTGCCCAAAAATTTCTATGACAATTGCCCCCTAAAGCATGAGGTTGTTAATCTTTTGATGTCAGGTGAAATGCTTTATCATGAGGATCGAAAGTTTCTTCGAGTTGGGAGGTGACCTGTAATAAGATACAATACAATACATTATCTTCATAATATTTTTCATGATCTAGCTGAGGCAGGCATTCCCATGCTTAGCTTTATAAATTCATTTTCATGTACATAGGATAGACAGTTGTTTGTGTAGCAGACTGATGATTTGGACTCATCATCCTTTGATTTGGATGATCATCTATTCGGCAATGATGTACATTTGATGTCTTTATTTTCCTGAATATATCATAGCTCGGATGGATGAAACTAGATCCGGGGTCTTCAAAACTCGTTCAATCTTCACTAGGAGTACGAGTCAATCCATGTGAAAAATGTTCTGGAGTCGAACATGGAAAGACATCACCTGATTACCAGCCAATGATGTAAGTTGTTAACAGGCGCGAGAAGAATGACCAATAATGACAATGACCCTCAAGGTACTACAGTAGAATTCTTGCGGTGTGAAAAAGGACTTGGCATCGAACACCACGAAAAATCTCTCGGTCGAAGGCCATTAATGTAAACCTGTTGCCGAAAGTGAGAAACTTGCCATTGAGGCATGCAAGCTTCAAAGTACTGAAAGGGTTGTTCCTAGGTCGACTTCTTGGATAATGAGTTGATGTCAACAAGAAGTGACCCATCATAGGAGGGCCTTGATGAATCCCACATCTACGACATGGAACATAGCAAATGATTTTGGAGGTGAAAATGATCTGATGATACAGATTTCAGGGTGGCGGTCATGAAAGAATGGAGCGTGAATGTATTACAGCGGGTGAGACACAGGTGAATTCTCTGAATGACTGCTCTTAAACATATCGGCGACACTGACGATGGATTGGTAGCATTAACCCCAAATATGGATGGTGTGACGGACCAATGGTGATATGACCAGTGAATGGAACAACCCAACTCAACTCGGATGCAGAGAGAAAGTGTCATGTTCAAGAGCGAATTGCTACCAACAAAATGTTTTCAAGCTTGAGGAGGATAACATATGCTTGTTCTATAATTCACCCTTCGGGCGAACCTGTCGCTATATTTTAACGAGCCTAGCGACAGTGAAACTCGTTCTCGTCCATTTGGATGATTTTGTCACTATTCGGTTTTAATGAGTTTAATGACAAATATAACTCGGTCCTTTTCAATTTTAGAGAGTCTGAAAGGGACGGAAAGGAAACTCCAAAGATTCTTTTTTGTCATATAATCCCTTAAGTCCGAAAAAGCATAAAATAATACGAAAGGGATGAATGATCGGTAATTTTAATGAGCTGAACAAGACAAGCATTCGATCTTTTTGTGTAATAATCCCTCAAGTCCAAAAAGATTAAAATCTGGAGGAGGGATAGCACTTCCGATGACTTTAACGAGCTGAAGAGGCTAATCTCTTAGCAATATTTTCATATTTTACGACTCAGTTGAAAAGAGCTTAAAGGAGACTCATTTTTCAAGGAACGAGTGATGATTTCGGGTAGCAGCTGATTCCAGGTAAGGTTTGGAATTTTCCAATCACGACAGTGTCACAAGGATGGCTAATAGAATCACTCTTCGCAGATGTTCCTCGAAAGGGTAAATAATCAAATGGAGGCAAATGATCAGCTAAAAAAACAGAGTGGAGGTGATGATGAGAACGCGATCAAGGCTCAAAAGCTGATGATAATGCATTCACAATGGTTATTTCCCGGAAAATTGGTTCATTTTTTAATGAGCTTAAACTCTGGGGGAAACATTTGCTCATTTCTTATGTTTATTTTTTAACGAGCTTGAATTCTGTGTTAAAACTGCTCATGCCAGTGATATAATAAGGATACCTCATCTAAGATGCCATTTTTTATGGGGCTTGCACCTTTTAAAGCTTTGCCCCAGATCCTTTCTTTATGCAAGCTAGGATCGCTCTTCGCTTGCATGTAAAAAGGTTTGCATGCCCCCAGGTATAGCGAAAAATTTCCAAGTTACCATATGAAAGCTCTCCCTCTACGTCACAGAAAAAATGCTTCCTTGGCGATGTCTACCAAAATAGACAAAGGTGAGTGGCGTAGTCACCTCCACTCACATAGCTTTGACGAGGGAATCTTATTCCAGTCTAATCCCCTTTTCCTAAATGGACGGGTGTGTCAAACTAGTCATATATCCTCCGCGGAAACTTACTATATACCCAAGGTTTTCCTGCCGAAACAGATCAGGGTGCATGCCCCTTGGGTTTCAGTCATATCCTCCTGAATCACTTGCGCTCATCAGGCGGACGGTCTGGATATTGATGAGACATTCCTTGCATGAAAAGACCATTTAGGGATGGCATTTGACTATTTGCTATGTGTGAACCAGGGAATGATAGTTGGTCTACAAGCTTGACCACTCTGCCTTCATGTGGAAAACACATTACTCTAAAGAGTGAGGAGACGACAGCTCCCATGCAATAAATATAGTCACACCCAAGGAGTAGATTATAATCAAGGGGTCCTTGGACTACCATCACATTCATGTGAATGGTTTTCCTTCTCAAAGTAATGGGCACATTTGGAAGGATCCCTAACGGTCGACTGGTTCCTTTGTCCAAGCCTGTCAAATTTCTCATTTCAGGCAAAATCGATGGTGAACCAAGCGCTTTCCAAGGAGTTGAGGAAAGGATACTCACAAAAGCCCCTTCATCTATGATGGTACTAGCCATGACCATTTTGTAAGCTTGTACAATGATTCTGAATGGTACACTAGCTGGTACACGGGGTCTACCTAGTAGATTCCAATCGAAGGAAACAACTAGGTTTCTTGGAGGTGGGACCGAATAGATGGCTGGATATGACTCTGATGAAATTCCTTCCTGCGGTAAAGGAACAGGTAGACTGCCCCCAAGTTCATCAGAGTGTGTGTTTATGAAAATAATTTGAACGGTGTCATTCTCTTTCTCTTCAGTGACGGTATCATTCAAATATGAACCTTCTGAAGGCAAGACTGGGTCAACTGCCACCTCGACCTTTTGACTTTTGTCTGGTATGGATTCAGAGGGTTCATTTTCAATGATAGACATTTCGGCTGACCACAATGGTGTGCCAGCCAGATTTTCAACCAGTGGTGGAATCGGCAAGAGTTTCTTATATCCAGGAGGGAGCCGTAGTGGTGAAGCAGGACGGTCATCCAAAACGCTTTTAGCTTCATCTAGGAAGGGACAACGGTGGACGGCGTGATCGCCTTCACACAATTTACAAGGAAATTTGCGATTCCTTTTCTGTCCAGATACTTCGCTTTCACTAGTTGATGGTGTTCTTTCAACATGATCATTAGAGGTTGACGACACCGGATTGTGCAAACGAGGAGACCAGTCCCTTAATATCCGAGGGATGCAAGGACAATCTCGATGATAGTGGTCTCCTTTGCAAATGACACATGGAGATTTAGGTTTAGACAGTGCGCTGTGAGGATTTTCGCTAGACGACGCATGATTGCCCCCTTTCTCTTTTGGTTCTTTTTTCTTCTTTTCTTTTTTCTCTTTCCACTTCTTCTTCTCAATTACTTGATCTTTAGCTTTACTAGCTTCATCAAGCAAAGAAGAAGGAGGAGAGGGAGAAACAGACGAAGTAGAAGGCTGGGGGGTAACTCTAGTATCATCTAGTTGCTGACTTAACTGTTTAGGAATTACGGTATTCTGAACGACAGAGGTAGAGAAGAGCCATACAGGAAAACCAATCGTCAACCCTGGAAGTGACAATGTGACCATATGGGGTGCACCAACATCTCCCCAAGAGGAGAAAGGACTAGGATTTCCTCCAAGGGGAAATCCTTGGTTGGTAGACTCCATTTTTCTCAACCTGAAGACCAACAAGGGAACTTGTGATGTTATTCCGATTAAAATAAATTTTATACGCTTTGACACAACTTTTTTTTTCAATTTTAAAGAGTCGAGAAAAAACAAAAGATGCCTCTAGTCGTCTTCAATTTTTAATGAGCCTGAAGTAACAAGTGCTCAAATGGACCTTTTCTTTTAAGGAGTCTGAAAAGGAACAAAAGAGACTTCTCTGGAAATCTAGGCAGAGGGGATTACCAAACCAATCAAAAAACTACAGAATATTTTTTACAGTACGACAGCCAATCTTCCCGAATGCTGTGTTCAGTGCATTGCGATCGATAGGGCGGCAGACACGGCTTCCTAAGGATAAAGGATATAGCCTATTGTGGTCTCCCAATATATACTCGACGGTATG
>APFE030460110.1:148063-167004 GCA_000404065.3 Pinus taeda
TTTTCAAAATGAAGTGAAGATAAGGGCGACACTTTGTGATTTCGAAATGAAAACTATTTTTCGACACTTTAAAAACTACTAATTCAAATCATATACAAGAGTAATAGTACAATCGACTATCAAGAACAATGGGATTCTCTTCTATAACTGAAAACGACACTTACGACACTTTCTGATTAAGAAACGACAGTTCGACTACACTACTTCTTTGCAAAAGAGAACTGAAAATGGCGCATAATACATAAAAACACTTACAGTCCTTTGCACAATAGAGGTGGAATGATGAAAGAGAAGGGGGTTTTCACAGAGATATACTGACCACAGACATCAAAACTCCTGAATAGAACCAAAAAGAGTGAAGAAAAACCAAAGTTTGAAGATAAAATTAACCTTCCCTGACCATCGCACCTGTCACACAGGGAATCCAGTATGCATCTCACCTACTGCACATGGGAAGTGCGATGCATATAGACTGCCTTGAAGGGAGGGTGCGATGGTACCAGTACGAGACTTTTAACCAGTCTTTGCTCACATTTTACAGTTCAGTTCAGGGATTTAGGCCGAGTAAGTGATGTTCAGTAAATGTAAATCACTGGGGTTTATCTAAGGAGGTTACTAGAGCCACCACTTAGGGCAATTAAAACATTTGCAGATCGATTGTTCAATTTATAAACAAAACCTGGAGATAGACTGAAGCAGCATTGATCTACTTTGCATTTGTATAACAAATGCAGTTCGAAGGCTAGCTAGCTTGACTTCAGGCTCTGTCTATAAGTTTATAAAACAAACAAAGATAGACTAACAAACAATCTATTTGCTCCCCAGTGGAGTGGCCATTTTGTTACCGGGAATAGTGTCCACTCGAACCTGCTATTCCCACTAAGACTGGTAGCTATCTTAGAAACAAACAAGTAAATAACACTTTCATTTTCCTTCATGAAAATAGATAAGAGTGGAACAAAGGACACCAACCTTAGTCTTGCGCTTGGTTCCTTACTTGATTCCTCTCCTTCCTGGTAGATCGTTGCTGCTTCTTCTTCGTCTGCCCAGCTTCAAAGAGCACCTGTGGAATCAAAGCAGCATACTACTATCGAAGAACATAGATCTATATTCATAAATAACACAGGACCAGATATGTATTAACCACACAAATGCATATACAATTAAACATACAAGAATGTTGAGGAAAACTTGAATAGCTTCATTAATATCAAGAATAGCATCATCCTCCAACAAGAAAGCCCTTCTTCACCTCAAGTAAAGCTTAGATCAGCCAACACTATGAAGTTTTACCAGAAAACCAACAGCATTTCTCTACAAGATACAAGATTCCAGCCTCTGGATCTCTATGATGAGGGATCCATATATAGATGATTGTAGGGGGGTGAGTCATCTTCTGGGGTTTTGATTAGTGTCCTCTCTCTGATAGTTCTTGATTCCACTTGGAGACTGATGATCTATTACTCATCCCTGGTCAAAAACAAAGAGGCAAGTGTCAGAGGGGAAGCTTCTCGAAAATTCTATGATCTTCCACCTCGCAAACAGTCTCTGCCATTTGTCCATTCTCGCCCACCGCACCCTACAGAGGGGCCATCCAGTATGCATCACACCATTTACACTGGGAAGGCGATATGCATCGCACCCTCTACACTGGGTATTCAGTATGGTCCAGCTTTGACCATTTCTGAGCAGATTTTAGTGGAGAACTTCTGGGAGATGATGTAATCAGCTGACCTTGTTCCTTTAGGTAGTGAAGAAACACTTTTAGGGACTTAGGAGCCCTCAGTTTATGGACATTTATGATTGGGGTTGCAGTGCCCAAAAATGTCTATAACAGGTTCCAATGCCCCTAGTACATGATGTACGAGACCATCTGCATGAACGTCAGCAGAGGCGGAGACGAAACGGGTAGCCACATAATTGACCTGTGGCAAGGAAGGTACTTCTTGTGAGCAAGAACCAAGAGGGGATGATGGTACAGGAGGCGTCGGGTGACTAAAGAATGACAATTGATCTATGGTCACGATTCTTCCATCGTGTGGAAAACAAACCACATGGAAAAGTGAAGAGACGAGGGCCCCCATGGCATAAACATAGTCACGGCCAAGGAGAAGACTGAACTCTAAAGCACCTTGGACAATCAGTACGTCTATATAGACAGTTTTTCCTTCCAAAGTAATAGGGAACTTCAGAAGGATCCCTAATGGTTGACTGGTTACTTCGTCAAACGCTAATAGATTCTGTGTGACCGGCACAAGCTGTGGGGAGACCAAAGCTTGCCAAGTAGTGGAAGGCATAATACTAACCGATGCACCCTCATCCAAGACAGTGCCAGGTACTACCTTATCATAGGAATGTACTGTAATCTGGAAAGGCACATGGGATGGAAGGTTGGAATGTAGTCAAGTGATTCCAGTCAAAGGAAACGACCGAACTACTTGGTGGGGGTATCATATGATTGCCCCCCTGCTCTACAGGAACCAAAGAAGGACCCTCTTGACCAACGAGGATAGGAGGGTCGTTTTCGGACTCAGGATAATATGATGAGACGAGAAGAACATGAGCAGTGTGATCATGACGCCCTTCCAAAACAGAGTGATCAACAAGTTGTGAACCCAAGTCGACACTCTCTCCAACCAATGGTTGGTCTAGAACAAGCTTAGCACAACCAAGTTCAGAAAGAGGAGGACGGACAAGAGAAGAATCTAAGTCAATCTCTTTGTCAATAGGGAGAGGGTCTGAAGAGAACCTCTGATAACCAATGGGAAGTTGAGGTGAAGAAGCTGTAAGACTTTCCAAAATGGTGGAAGCTTTATCCATGAGTGGACAAAGGTTAAGGGGATGGTTGCCTTCACACAGTCTACAGGGGAATCGAATCTTCCCTTTCTTCTTACCATTTCCAGTTGATAGGGTAACATTGCCATGAGCTTCAGAGGATGATGAGGGACGAGGCAGATCGCAAGACCATACTTCTACGATCCTAGGAATGCCAGGACAATCATGAAGAAGATGGTCACCCTTCCAAAATTTACAAGGAAACTTAACCTTCCCCGAAGGAGCAAAAGGTGTTCTGATCTGAGATGTACTCGGAGCAGTAGCTGCATAGGTGGCCTCACATTTATTGAACTTCTTCTTCTTCTTTGTCTCCTGGTTACTAGATGTGAAACTTTCACCAGGCGAAGGAGTAGAGGAGGAGGAAGAAACAGGGGAAGAAGGCGTAGGCTCAGCCTTGGAATCAACGTGTCGTGATTCGACGAAGGAGACGGTGGAACAGGAGTCATGACACTCGGGACCACCGAGGTTGAAAATAACCACACGGGCAAACCGATGGTTAACCCAGGCAAAGACAATGTTGCCATATACAGAGCACTGCCATTTCCAAATGAAGGAAATAGACCAGGATTGCCATCTGGGGGAAGACCTTGGCCAGTAGACTCAAGGAATGTTGCCATCGAGAAAGAGCCTAAAAAACACTCTTATCACAACTAAGAACTTTCACTGTTTCCAGGAATATTTTATGGGCAGTAAATTTTATGACGCATGAACAAAACTTGACCTTTTCATGTTTCAAGAGTCGATAAAAGGCCGAAAAGGTGACTCTATCTCTTTCAAGGTTTAATGAGCCTAAAAGGACAAGTGCTCAGATGGACCTTTTCTTTTAAGGATTCCGAAAAGGAATGAAAGTGACTACTCTGGAGAACTAGGCAAAAGGTTTACCAAACAATCTGTAAAACCGCATATACACCTTGGTAGTCATATGAAAACCAAGGACTTTCCGTACGACAGTCAATCTTCCTGAATGTTGTGTTTGATGTGTTACGGTTTGTAAGGTAGTAGACATGGCTTCCTAGGGATAAAGGATGATAAACCTAGTGGGGTCTCCCAACATATACTCGACCGTACATGGGAGCACAATTCCGTACTAGACCGCTATTGAGTCACAAAAGGAGGAATCGCCCAACCTTGAGTGAGAACAACAGTGACTAGGTTTAACAACGCCGGAGCACGTCTCTAGCCTAGACCTCTAAATAATGAGCATTATGTTCCAATGTGTTGTTAGATTTATTCAGTTTGTTTTAAGGTTGACCTTTAATTATGTTTCAGTTTTCAGGCCCTACCGTATGTATTCAACAAATCCTAGGATGCAACTAGAATGAGTAAAGCATCTTCCATTTCAATGAACACCTACCTATAGGAGGGTAGAGAGATCATTCACAAACCAAGAAAACCAAGACAAGTGAATGCAAACACTAAGAACCACAATGCATCAATACACTAATCTCACGATGCGTCGATACTACTAATGAAAGATGTAAAATTCGCTTTCCAATTTCTCAAACATGAAAATTTGTAATGAAAATGTACTTTCACGTTCGTGTGCTAAATGAATGCTAACTTTTTATTTTTTTTATATATATTTTTTAAATTCAAAGAAGCAAACAAGCAAGTGTGAACTGATCGATCCAAACAATTGTGATCTATGCTTGGTAGTGAAGAAATTGGATCAACATAAAAAATTGGTTAAATGAATGCATACTTTTGATTTTTTTTTTTATATATTTTTTTTTAAATTCAAAGAAGCAAACAAGCAAGTGTGAACTGATCGATCCAAACAATTGTGATCTATGCTTGGTAGTGAAGAAATTGAATCAACATAAAAAATTGGTTCAATAATCGACACTAAAAATCAACTAGCAGGAAAACAAGTAGCGAAAGAGTCTCAAGCAAATCACAAGACGGTTGTGGATGAACCTTGAATAGACAAGTAACCCATGCAAATGGCTTCTTAGCAAAACTTCTAAAGGGATAGGTCACATAGTCAAAAAAACACAAGACTCACTCAATGAAATCAAAGAGACAGTACCCTAACCAAAAGTAATTAAAACAAGCTAATGAGAGACAAGAAACAACAGGGGATAAGCAAGATTGATGGATTTAGGAGGTAAAGTTATAAAAACAACTTTACAGGAATCATCACAAGTGTTACACTGACAACTAGAGATGTCATCACTAAAATAGGTACCATCACTAGTGATGCACAGACAACTAGAGATTTCATCGCTAGAATAGGTACCATTGCTAGTGATGCATAGACAACTCGAGATGTCATCACAAGTTTTACACTGGCAACCCAAGATGATCGTGAAAGTACACCTATTTTCCACGATGATACGATTTCAAGTCATCGCAGGAATTAAACTATCAACCTGAGATCATCGCTGGTCTAAAGCTATCAAGTGGCGATGACGTCGCAACTGTACACGTCTTTTCCGCGATGATCCGATTTCAGGAGTTGTCGTGACTGTGTGACATTATCCAGCGATGCACAGGAGTTTACAAAAGAGTGATCGTGATGTCAGCGCAACTGTTAGACTATGTTCCACGATGATTGAAAAACAAAGGCAAGTGAGCCAAAAAATCCAAAACCAAAACCAGCCAATCTAACAGATAATAGAAGGACCTCCCAGATCAACCCAGGTGATCCAAAAGACTGCTAATAGATCCCCAAGAGCAAAGAGAGACCAAAATCAAAATTAGAACAAGAGAAAAGAGAAGAACATAGGATAGACTCCCCAGTGGAGTCACCAATTTGTGATGCAGGAAAGTGTTCCCTCTACGAACATAGGCAACCCCTCTAGCCCTAGAGTGGGTCTAGTCACAAACAAGGACAGATCAACAATAGCTTTCCTTAAACAGTTAAAGTTGGAGGCCTACCTCAACCGGTGGTCGATGGAGTTCTGTTGCACTACTCCAGCTTCCGCTTCCTTCTCCTCAATGAGTGATCAACCTGAAACAAAGCAAAGTAAATACAACAAAGCATGTAACCAGAAACAACAATGAACTATTTACTCACAAAGTCAAGAAGTTGTGAGCTATCAAGTCAATTACATACAAGACATAGGAAAACATCATTGATTGCATTATTAATGAAATAAGATTCAGCTTACAACCAAAGTCTTGACATCATAAGCCTTCTCAGAAGGGTCCAGCCAGCATGTTCTTCAAGCATTCACTCTCTCAAGATGGATCTCCCAACATACAAGAGCTCTCTCACTCGTAATTTTTGCACAAAATTAAGGGCACTTCACAACCTTCCACAAGCTATCAACAATCCCACACTTGTCACTCTCACACTAGCTATCTAGCAAACTCACAAACACTAATAGCACTGCTCAACTAGCCAACTATTAGAAACTAGCATTGCATAGCAATGGTGAGAGTTTAAATAGGAGAAGGAGTCTCCATGAAAGGTGGAAGAGTGAGCTTATCCCAAAGGAAGGTAGCAAAATTGATGGAATTTCCACACCAGGGAGGGAAGGGAAACATAAACAATGCCAACAACCAGATCTGGAGTCATCTGGAAGGCCGATTGTTGGAACAAATTCGCCCAATCTCGATCATCGTGGGCACATAACTCGGGTTCAATGCTGACATCACTAGTGATCAGTACAACTAATCAGATCATCGCTGAAGGAAACACATAGCCTCGTGCTGGTGCTTAAAATCAAGCCATCGTGGGAATCAGATGTACTTCCACGCTGGCAGCGCGAATGGACTGTTCATGAGCACCTTTCAGCGCGTTTATAAAGCCCATAGCCGCGATGAGGCAGATAACTTAGGAAAAGTGGGTCAATTGGCAGCATAGGAGAGCATTTGTCTATCATAAGCATGTTTGACTTGGACACATGACACAATGAGAAGACCGGGAGTGAAAGCGGTGATAAATTACTGTGTAACAGGAGGCTTGGAAAGTGATGCACAAGAGTCATTGGATCTAGCTGATCAACGATTCAGATCCGATCAGCATATCGCAATCGGCGATGACAGACGGAGGCTATCGGAGGCTAACACATATAGGTTGTGATAGTGATCAGCGCGGGTCAATGAGGACCATTGATCAAGTGAGCGAATCGACGGCCCAAGTTAACCCACAATATCGCGTCATAAAAATATAGTGGAGCACTTATACAAAGGCCCGAGGACTATGCGATGTGCAATTGCGATATCACAATATCGCATCAGAGCAACACAAAGGAGCGGGGCTAATATATGTGACTGCGATAGTCAGAACTGACGGGATTATAGATGAAGCTTAATATATTTTTAGTTTCGGAAAATGGGTTTTTCCATGTATTTCGCATTTTCATTAAATAAACAAAATACAAAGGGAATGTGCCTGATGCGATGAATCCAGACCCGGAAGGATTTATAAATGAAAGTGTATATTATTTGAAGTTTACCATAAAACCATTTGACGGTATTTTCATTGTTTTAATGTATTTTTACAAATACAAAGGAAATGTGAATTGGGCGATATAACGGACCCAAAAGGGTTTTTATACACAGCGAGATGTGTTATGAGTTTTGAAATGAGTGGGATTTCGGGCAGGCTGTATGCGGTAAGTGGTATTGGCTGGGCTCTGCCCAAGCCCATAGACTGGCTACCACGTGGCTAGGCACCGGAGAGATAAAACCACCATTTTTGGGCAGGTAATCTCCTTGCACGTTAGCCACTCGAAATCAATAATAGCCATAATATCATGATCACTTGCGATAGCTCCCGAAGACAGATCTAAAATGATTATAAGGAAAAATTAATAATATCTTAGGTCTGAGAAAAGGTGTTTGGACAAACTTTTATAGTGTTTTAGTGTATTTCTCTGTGTAAACAGAGAATGACGATTCTGAGGATTTCAAAGGCGCCGATGATCCTTCCGTTACAGAATAAGTGGCCACCATCCCTGAAGGGGTTTAGCAATGATTGCTAATGCTTAGAGGGGGATTTGAGCAGACAGAGGCCAGGAGCTAGAGAGCCCAGAAGAGGAAAACGAACATACAATTATGATTGGCTTAAAAGCCACAGAAGATAGAAGACAGGGACAAGCAGGCTGAGACAAAGAGAAAAGAGAGCCAGAGAAGGAGAGAAAGAGTCTATGTACTCAAAGAGGCTTGAGGGATTCAAGCAAACTCCTATTGTTTTGTGTTTGTTGGGTTGAGACTCAAATTGAGCTCATGTTTTGTAAAACTTTGCTCTTGAAGACATAATAGAGAGGTCACCACTGAAGGCTAGACCAGGAGATGTAGCCCAAGAGTTTTGGGTGAACTCCATATTAAATTTGTTGTATTATGTGTGTTTGTCTATTATGTTTCTTTAGCTGCGTCCTTGTCTATGTTATTCACAATCTTATCGATCCATTGCACTAAGTAATATAGGAAAATCCATGCACATGAGTCTGTAATACCTTAAAATTAATCTAAGATCTTCATTTTCAGATCACCCCTGCAACTGAGTGAGTAGGGAAGTTTTGAGTCTGTAAGCTCACATTGAAGATCAATAAAGAAGATTGTTGAAAAAATTAATATGTTTATCTATTTACTTATGTTATTTATGTTTGTGATATATGTTGTGATGGAATAATGTCCTTATGAAATAATGATGTATTGATGCGCGACTCTATTGGATAAGTCTTATTAATTGTACGCAATGCATGTTAAGTATATACATGAAGATTATCATACATTCTCTTATGTTTATTAAGCACTTAAGTAGATCTACGTGAACTCAGATATAGTGTTATTTTATGGTGCACATAAGTGGTTGATTCATCTCTTAAGCGTCCTCAAAGACCTATCATAGACCTTTGCAAAGGTCTAACGACCATTTAAAGGGAGTTGCAGTGTCGAGCCCTAGGGGCTTATAGATTTCAGCGAAGGAAGATCTAGGGCAATAAAGACATCATGTTGATCTATGGATGCAGATACTTGGTTCTAGCACCCTTCCATACTACCTTGGGTGAGACTTCAATGTATGCTACATGGGTTGATGCTGAAAGGGCCAGTAGTATAGGGTTTTATTTGGCACAACTAAATCTAAACTTGGGTCAAGACCCACTAAGACAACAAATGGTTCTATTGTCGAGACCGGGATCTGCATAAAGAAATGTGTGATGTCGCATCACTGGAATCCGACCAAGAAAGAAATTGAGAAGCGTTTGGATAGGAAGATTCAAGAATTCGCAGTGCAAGAAAATAGGAATCCACTCTTGTCAAAGGAATAGTGGTTGGACAAAAACATGTACACAAAAATACATGAAATTTTCTTTTTCACCTTCCCAGTTGAACTATACGACTGGATAGCTAAGTTGGCAGATGACCAAGGAAGGTGGAGGCTTGACGGTCCAATAGTGTGGACTCTGGAGCTAGTGCAAAGGTTGGAAGTTTCTGAAGATAAGATCACACATGTTGTTGACCACTGAATCGATCGGATTATAGGGGGATTTGTTACATATTTCGCGGTTGATAACTTAGTCAGCTATAGTGAAGCAGAGTGACGCTTCTTCAAGGGACCGTGAGGTAAGTATCTGAGATCTTTGAATACCTGAATTAAGATTCTCTTGTGTGAGAAACAATTTATGTTGTTGCCTTAATGTTCAAATCTACGTGAAGTGGACAGATATTTTCTGCGCGAGATTGTGTGATAGCCGTTGGATCAGGCAAGGCTGATCAACGATGGAGACCAGCCAAGTTATTTGTCAATTAGGTGATGTGATAGTTGTCGGATCAGGTGAGGCAGTTAGACAGTGGGGGTTTAAAGCCCATAAAGTGTTGAGGTGACATGATAGCCATCAGATAAAGAGACAGATCGACGGTGGAGATTAAAGCGCATAAAGTAAGTGGAAGACTTCACATGAGGCAGAACTTAGAGAAAATAATGAATCAAATGGTGATTATGGACGTTTGTTGTGGATCAGACAGCAAGGAAGCGATGCATGAAGAACTTGCTGAAGGCGGTTTCAAAGGAAAATGATAGAAAAACCAGTGAGGGTGAACAAATAACTGCGTCGAGAAAAAAACTCCATGGCTCATGCAAGAACCAGAAACCTGTGTTTTTTGGGTTGTTTAAGGGTGTCTTCCTCAAGTCATGGTCCCGGAGGGACGAGGTGAGGTCGAGACAACTGCGGACAACCTTATGGTGATCCTTTTCTTCTAGCTAACCTGCTAATTAAAAAAATGCACATGGAAGTAAACTTAAAGAAAATGCAGCTACTAAAGTAATGAATAGAAACAGGAAGCTATTTAAATAAATGAACAGAAACAGTAAGCTATTTAAATAAATGAACAGAACTAGAAATCTATGCTAGCCTACATGTATAATAAAGAGTAGCTTTGGCTACTCAGGTGGGGTCCTAACCCAAGAGCTTTAGCCCTCTAAATATAGCCCGTTGATTGGACATCCTCCAAGCAACGATGAAGGAATGACACAGGCCTCACCATAGAGTGTGGTCTAGCTAATAAGACAATGTTTTCCATGGATACATCATCCATCCACTCCACCTCCACCCCCACCTCCATAGAATACACCTTCGCCCACACAGCCTGCACCACCACCGTCGGTCAACATGTCGAACTCAATAAAGCTACCAGTTTTCAAGGGTATATTGAGTGAAGATACCGATCAATTCTAGTTTATTGTGAATGCTATGTGGACCATACAACAGATCACTAATGACAACATAAAGAAGGCACACTTAGTTACTGCTTTGCAAGATCGCGCACTGACATGGTATATTAAGTATTGTGGTGATCATCCTTTAGCAATAATAGTAGATACTAAGGATGCTTTAAACAAGGAGTTTAGTAAGCCTAAGTCTGACTCAAAGTCAATCATTGGATTTAAGGAAATCACGAAGAGGGTTGGTGAGATGCCTGGGAGTTAGATCAAAGGCTGAAATGTGTGATCTGCAAAGCTAATATGTAGCTCACAGATGGCCAACATTGCGAGTGCTTTATAGCCTTGCTTCTTCCCCACATGAGGATTGCTTTGTCACAACAAAAGATAGGAACTCAGGTGGAAGCCTTGGAAGTCATGATGAGATTGCACGAGACACCTATTCAGGATGCAACTTTGGGAGTCCAACAGATTCACTCGCAATTGCAGAACCTCTGCATGGAATTGCGGAGCTTGAAAAAAGAGAAGGAGGCTAGGCCAGAGGTGCACGAGGAAGTCTCGTGCCTCAAGTGCAAGAGCTAGGGGCATGATAAAGACCACTTCCCTGTATTCACAAATTATATTATAGGAGGGGAACCGATTCCCTTGAGGCAGGAAACTCCAGCAAGACTGATTGCGGGGCCCACACTATGTTGTGCTATTTGATAGGTGGTTGGAAGACATGTAACAGATAATTGTCATTTGCTACAAAAGTTCATTTAGACACCACAACAATTGTTCTACGATTTCTGCAAATCGGTGGGCCACGATGAGCGCCATTGTCGTAGCTATGAGATGATGATGGAAGGAATGCCTACCTATCGAATGCAAGAAGAGACTCAGCCTATAGATCAGGGCGTAGGAATAGAACAAGGAGGTTATCGAGGAAGAGGACAGGGCTGAGGAGGAGGAGTAGCTAGTAGAGGTCACGGATAGGTTATTTTCTATAGTTGTGGGATCCTAGGGCACTACGCATGGGAGTTCTAGAATCAGACATGCCCGTCATGTTAATACTGCAGCAAGTTTGACCACACCATAGAAGAATTCTCTATATTGATAGCCTAGATGAAGGAGAAGAAGGTGCAACCTCAACAACCTATGAAGAACTTACAAATGATGAGATATAAGCCCTGCAAGGAAGATCCGATGTGAATATTGTGCTGAGAAGTGGAATAACAACTGGGGATGATAAGGGAAAATAGCCTGAAGAAGATGGATGGGTTCGCAAAGCCCAGAGAAGGAAGTTGGCTTTAATATGGCGCGCACATGAAGGAAACATTTATGGAAGCCAAGAAAAGCTTCGCTAAGGTGTCTACCACAGGAAGCCAAATTAAAGTACCAGAGACTAGAGTGCCTACGAAGGTTAACCCCTTTGTACTTACCACGTTCCTAGAAACTTGCATGAAAATTCTGTGCGATATAAAGGATATGAAAGGTCTATAGGAGTTGATAAACAAGAGTGCTGGTAAAGAAAATGCTCCTAATGGACACTGCGTAGTAAGAAAAATTGACAAACATAAGGCAAGAATAGGGCACGAGATGAGGCTCACCACACAAATAGGAGATTATGAGATGGATCAGGTTATTCTGGATCTAGGGTCTAACGCAAACGTTTTTCCTAAACAGACATGAGAGAGAATGGGGAGACCTGCACTATAGTGGTCTCTGATCCAGCTGAGGATGGTGAAATAACAAGAGATCATCCCTATGGGATGACTACACGGGGTGGTCGTTGATATAGAAGGTGCAAGCGCGCTGGCTGATTTTGAAGTAATAGAGATCGTTGATGACATCAGTACATATCCCACACTCCTTTGAATTGACTAGTCCATTGATATGAGTGGAGTCATCAAATTGAATAAAAGAATAATGTCATTCGAGAGGAAATTACTTTAGGTTGTAGTACCATTGGACCCTATGGAAGGACTGTGCTATACTGAACCAGTCTATGACTATGAAGAAAGTAATGATGACTTCGATTAGATTTACAAAATAAATGTGTGAGATCAAGACTGGATTAATCCAACAACTGATGGATGGATTGAATGGGACCAAGAAAGTTTGTGTACCTTGGATTCAGATGAAGAATTGGAGCATTGGCAAAATAGGCTGCATGAAGTATCTACGTTGTGCTGCAAAATGATGACTAAATTATTGCATTGTGTGTCATCAGAGGTAAGAAATTTACCCTATTGTTATGGTTTAACTGACATTGATAAGTTTTTAGATGCCTTTGAATGAGGAGTCCCTGAGGATCATCACTTCCAAGCACTATATTTGGCATTGCGTGCTACGCCTGCATGATGGTGGGGTACGCATAAGGACAACTTTGATGAGTGGCGAGATTATAGAAGGATGATGAGGTTGCAATTTGGTCGTCCTAAAATTAGACTGACTGAGAAGTACGATGGGAGAAATGATTCGTGCGATTGTTTAGTGAAGTGGACTAAATTTTATGGAATGGAGCCACAGCCGAAGTGGGTGCACTTGTTCTATCATACTTTGGGTACAACCCCTATGAATTGGTATCTGGAAACGGAGCTCTGGCATGGCACTACGGAGTGGGATATATTAAGGGAGGGATTCTTAATGACCTTCAATTTTGAAGATGGGTTTGAATGCATTGATGAAGTTGTGTAGGAGATTACAGCAGCAATCTTCATAATTCCGCAAGATCCTTTGGAGTTGGTTCAACTGGACTAGAGCACCCAACTGCACCATGCACTGGAATGCTATAATGTGACTGCTGAGGGAGAGGATGAAGATCCAAGAAATATTAATATTCCAGAGGCATAAGGCCATCGCGAAGTTGAAGGTCCACAAATAGAAAACTGAGACATCATTGTGCCATTGAAAACCAAGCAAGTAAACATTTGTACTGAAGTAGATCCAAATTTTGTGAACATTAGAGACTACTCAGATGATGCCACAATGGATAAAGTTGTTGAGTTACTCCGCGAGTACTAGGATGTTTTTCCTACCAAGTTTTCTGACTTGAAGGGCACCATAGGTGACTTGGGTGTGATGAAAATCACTTTGAAACCAGATGCAAAGCCTATTAATCAGAGGCTATATAACCTTAATCCCAATTACAAGGAAAAGGTTCGCTTGGAGTTGGATAAGATGATCGAAGCGTGCATCATTGAACTTATGGAAGAATCTGATTGGGTGAGCCTAATGGTGGTTCAAGAGAAAAAAACAAAATGGATAAATAAGGATTTGTGTAGATCTAAGGAAGCTTAATGATGCCTACGTCCATGATGCTTTTCTGACACTGTTTACTGATGAGGTATTGGACAACGTTGGAGGTAGGAGGCCTACTCATTCAGTGATGGATTCTTGGGGTACCATCAGATTAAGATCGCACCTGAGGATAAGAGAAAAACAACCTTTGCGACTGAATGTGGTTGTTTTCTGTCTATTATCATGCCGTTTGGACTCAAGAATGCACCCGAGATATTCTCTCACGTAGTTATAACAACATTTAACGAGTTCATCCATAAGTTCTTGGAGGTGTATTTTGATGATTGAACGGTGTTTAGTTTAGTAAAGCACCATGTACCAAGTCTACGCTTGATGTTGGAGACATTCTGCAGATACCAGATCGCACTGAAGCTGAAGAAGTGTCTATTCTGTGTCTCCTTTGGGATCTTACTGGTTCATGTCGTATGCAAGCAAGGGCTAATGGTGGACCCTACCAAGATCATGGTGATAGTGAATTTGGAGGCCCCAAGAAGTGTCAACTAGTTGCACGCAACCCTTGGGCATACAAGATATTACAAAAATTTCATCAAGGCTTATACTTAGATTACCACGCCCATGGAGAAACTACTGAAGAAGGATGCTACATTCTGTTAAGACAAAGAGTATCAGCACCATTTGGATGTATTGAAGGAAAAGGTGGTCACCACTCTGATTTTTGTCTTCCCGGATTGGAGAAAGGAATTCCATGTACATGTCGATGCCTCGTGCATTTTGTTGGGAGCAATGCTAACACAGGCCAGTGAAGGAGAGATGGACCACCCTATAGCCTTCATGAGCAGGAAATTATCAAAGGTCGAGAATAATTACTTAATGATCGAGCGAAAATAATTGGCTATGGTATACGCGTTTCAAAATTTCAGGCACTACTTGTTGGGTGGACATTTCAAAACGTACACAGATCATTCTGCCTTGAAATACTTGGTCAATAAGCCTATGTTGGGGGGGGAGATCTACCGATGGTCGCTACTATTCCAGGAGTATGACTTCGAGGTGATTGTGAAGCCAGGAAGGTTGAATGTAGGACTTGACCATCTGTCATGGATTGAAATAGGGGAGGAACCTACTAATTTGGAGGAAGGGTTGCCTGACATGAAACTCTTTGCGGTGCACATAGTAGATAACCACTTTGTAGATATTATTCACTTTTTGACTACAAGAATGGCACCAGAAGGATATAAAAAATCAGCAGAAGTAGGAACTAGTAGTGTGCGTGACGAATTTCTCAATGATTGTAGGAAATTTGTATAAGATGGGTACATACAATATATTGCCACGGTATGTGCCAGACTTTAAATGGAGTAGCATCCTCACTAAAGCCAATGGAGGGGTTATGGGAAAACATTATGCAGGAAAGGCGACATTGCAGAAGATATTGTGTGTAGGCCTATGGTGGACAACACTGCATATATATTCTAAATCATATTGTGGGGCATGCGATGCATGTCAATGAATGGGTAGACCATTGCAAAGGGATGAGTTGCCACTCAATCCTCAAGTATCATTGCCACTGAATCCTCAAGTATCGTTGTAGCCATTTGAGAAATGGTAATTGATTTCGTTGGACCAATTCAGCCCCCAAGAAAGATGACAGGTGCATGCTATATCATCACTAGGATGGAGTATCTAACCAGATGGGCATAGACACAGCTGGTGAAGGATTGTACAAGGGCTACAATAGTTCTTGTTTGAGTATGTGTTAACTAGATTTGGCTTCCCCAAAGTCTTGATGAGTGATCAGGGTACAAACTTCCTAAATGAAACGATCAACGCGCTGACTAAAGAGTTCCAAGTTTATCATCATAAGAGCACACCATATCATCCTCAGGCTAATGGAATAGTTGAGTCCTTTAATAAGATCTTGGAGAACTTGTTGACGAATATTTTCAATGCACAGCAGAATGACTGGGATGTTCGCGTACCTGTAGTACTATGGGTGTACATGACTACTTGCAAAAAGTTAACAAGACAAACACCTTTTAGATCGGTCTATGACGTAGAAGCTATGATGCCTATGGAGTATATCATGCCTAGTCTATGCATAGTAGTTTTCATAGGTATGGCAGATCGCAAAGCCTTAGAAGAATGGCTCGCACAGCTGATGGAACTTGAAGAAGATGGATCCTTGGCTGGATTCCATCAATAGGTACAGAAGGAGCATCAAAAAGCATGGCATGATCAACACATCAAGTTGCGCATGTTCAAGGTAAATGATTTGGTCTTGTTACATGATAGCAAGTTCACTAAGTTTCCACGAAAATTTCAGATGCATTGGCTTGGGTCATATTTTATTAAAGAGATTACAGATGGAGGTGGAGTTTAACTCGTGAAGCTAAATGGAGAACCTTTTCTGGGAAGGGTGAATGGAAGATGACTGAAACCATATATGGGGGATCCATCCCAATGACTATATGACAACAAGATAGTCTTAGTGCTCCACAAAGTTTCGAAGGGAGTGCACGACTATAAACTACATTGCCCTAGTTGGAGGACAATGTGGCAGGCGGGCTGTGTGGAAAATGGTGAAATTACAGTCTAAGACTCTACATGAAGGGAGTTCTGCTACGAAGGGAGGTGCTGCATAGCATAGCATGAATGTGACCATTAGAGTCACTGTTCTAGATTTGATAGCCAGAAGATGGTTAAGATGAGCAAGCTGGCAGCACTTAAGGCAAAAATCTTTGAAGATCTTTCACCAAAATAGCATTAATGATCAAATTTTGGGGGAAAGGGTCATATATGAATTCAAAAACCCCTATAAATTGTGTGTGTCAGTCCAACAGAGAACACTTTGCACACTTACAGTTTTTGAGCTGTGTTTTCTGTTGCTTATGAACCACTCATTCTTTGAGGATTTGGTTGTGAGCCCTACATTTGCCAATTTAACAGAGTTGAACTAGAATTTTATCCTTAAAACCATGTTAGGTCAAACCCCTACTGAGACTATGAGAAGTGGGGGAGAGGTCGCGTCAGAAGGAGCTGCTCCAAGGGTTGTGAGTATGGAAGCTCCAGCTCCTGTGCCTATGGCACCGATGTCACCGAGGCCAAAGCCTACTCCTATTAGAGAAACCTAGAAGTTGAAGAAGGATAAGTAGAAGAAGTCAGCGCTAGTCCGTGAATCACCTAGGAAATATTATGCAACTCAAAAGTAGAAGAAAGACAAGCAGCCCGAGAGGGTTGCCGATATGGAAGCCGAGGAAGGACAGGGAACTGAGGACATCGAAGTTGAGGGGATGGATCCCATTTCAAAGTTGTCAGACTATTTTCCTCCACACAAGGGGAAAACAAAGGTCACCAAGGACCCAAACTCAGATAAGTTTGTCATCTCTATGCCACTGCTGTCAGAGCAAATCCCCTTTCATGGTCCACACCTTGCACAAATCCCCCTACTAAAGATGGAAGATTGGGACTTGGGGGACCATGAGAGGTTCCCACATGTAGCAACCACAAATTATATGAAGAATTTTTACTACCCGGATTTAGGTGTCACCGAGTTAGAGACGGTGGAATGGATCTGAGGAGTGGAGAATTCTGGGTTGTTGAACCTATTGTGGGTGCCTGACTATCATCTCACCACTATCAATACCACCTGTGTGCAGTGATTGCTTACTCTAGTCAATGATGGGTGCTTATGGCTTGGAGGGCCTATACCCATCACTGACATACTTATCCATAGGATCACGCACCTACCACATGAGGGTTTGAATCCGGCCAAGGAGTTTGGCAGAAAGGAAGGAACAAAAGATTTGGCAGACAAGATGAAGAAGGAGTTTGCACTGATGAAAAAGTCGTGCGGATAATCAATCACATATATCACAAATTTCCATAAGGTCCAAGATGAGACCAAGCCCTTCCACTATGGGTGGTTGTTTCTCTCCATAGTGTTGGTTGCATGGGAGTTGTCAGAGGACAGCTAGTTTCCTCCATTGAAAGAAGGATTGTCAAAGGCCGTGCAGTTTGCCTCCTTATAGACTACAAAGTACCCTGTGCAAGTTGCCAAAACAAAGATATTATGGGTGTTGATGGAAATGAGTCCCTGCATGGCCATCAATTAGTGGCCAAGGTTGTCCCCATCCTTATATAAGTAGTTGTTAGTGTATGCTGTGTTTAAAGCTAACTTCCACCACATCTATATTCAGGCATGCAAGGACTCGTAACAAAAATGGTATGATTTAACATACTTGGTCACAGATCATGACATTCAGGAGGTGATCAACCACTGGCCAGCAGAGTGGTGTGCTCCATCAGATTTGGATGCTGAAACCAGTAAGGGCGTGGGAAGCTTAGCTAAGAAGAAGAGGAAGGATGTAGCAAAGTAGGCTGCATAGAAGTTGGTTACGTAGTGGAAGCCACAGAAAAGGCTGGGATGGAGAAGGAGTGCACTAATAAGGAGCATGCTAAACAAGAGTAGCATGAATCACAGAGAAGTGGTAAATACCCATTGCCCATGACAGAGGAGGAAGAACAATCTGAATAGGGTGGTAGTGGAGATGAGGGGCAGAGCACCCCATTTCGACTAAGGAAGCATGGACAAGAGCAACACGAGGGTCCCTGCAAAAAGAAAAAATCAGATAAGGTGCAGAGTGATCGTAGGGTCTTAATGGAGGGCGATCTCGATGAGATCGACGAAAAAATCTAGGACATTACCACGAAAGTGTTGCAATAGTTCGAGCAACAGTACATGCAGATGTTAGGGAGTGTCCAGAAGGATATTTGTGAGTTGTAGATCTAATCCAACAAGATACAGGTGGGTGCAGGTCAAACAAGCGCCGCACAAGTGAGCTTGGAACCAAGGATGCATCAGGCTGCAAAATTGGTCAAAACATTGGACCTTCACACAATTTTTTTACCAAAAGGGTCCCTACAAGCAGAATAAGTAGATGACAAAATTATCTTAAGTACCCTTAAAGACATCAAGTTAAACATTGCAGCACTCCCCAATGAATTTCTTCATGTGCTGCAGGCAAGGGTAATGGAGGAATTGAGAGCTCGGAAGCAGCGTGTTCTCAATTTGATCAATGAGTACAGGGTGAACAACGAACAGATGTTTGCCGAGAAAACATAGGAATTAAAGGAAAAAGAAACAATCCTGGCACTGTAGAAATTTTGAATAATATAACACTTATTCACAGAGATTATCCTGATTATACACTATTTGCGGAATGCATGCATAATACATAACCTCCTCTAC
>APFE030460110.1:167494-177981 GCA_000404065.3 Pinus taeda
AACCGCTTCTGATCTAAAATTCGTGAGAACAAAGTATTTCTTGTACAAAGATCGACTGTATGGGCATTCATCGGATATATCACCTTCCAAAAGAAGGATGAATCCAGAAGCTACCTGGCCCAATTACAGACTCTACCTGAAGAAATAAAATGTAAACACTTTCTGAATAATAGATCTGATGATCAATCCTCGCTTTGATATCCTGTAGAACTTTTTGTACAAATCAACCTGCTCCGATACCATGTAGAAATTTTGAATAATATGACACTTATTCAAAAAGAGTATACTGATTATACACTATTTGCAGAATCATGCATAATACATAACCTCCTCTATGTTGATCATCAATTTAGCAGTATTAAGAAACATTCACATGTGCACATTGAAGCATCAATCACACATAGCAACATAGTATGTACCTGGGGAAAGCATAAAGTTTAAAACCCCCAACTATCTGTATATTATATTGATTGAGAACATGTAACAATACATAGTACAATACTCCTCGCAAGTAATCAGTACTAGCTCCACCTGTTATACACAAAACTAGCTCAGATCTGAATCAATCACTGGCTCAAATCACCTCCGCTGCTTGTCTGCCTCCACTGCGCGATCCTGCATGAGAATACTGATGAATGAATGATCCAAATTCGTATTTCCCTTGGATATTCCACACAATCCTCATTGGCAATACTCAATCCATTGATTGTGCAAATCACATGCACAACTATAGTCACAACTGACAACTGTCTTGCCCTTTCACCCACCTCTAACACTTGTCTCCATTGAATTGTCCATGCACTGAGTTAACTGATGTATGCTTTAGTTGATTTATGAGTTAATAATTAGTGAATTAATTAATAATTAATTCACACCACTCATCACTAGTGTATTTGTCAGTTAGACTAAATACAACTAGTTCAACAAAGTCAAACTGAACACAACTCCATCAACTCCTCAATCAACTCCACCAAACTCAATCACTTGAGTTCTAACTGAAGTCCATCATGCAATAGCTCAACTAATCCATAGGAAAAGAATATGTCCTTTTGGTAGTTGCATGTGCCACATCCGTAGATCATACTGAAGTGCTGCAAGAGGATAAGATAATGTTTATAGTCCAAATATTATTAAGAGCTAATAATATTCGATTCTTCTATTTTTTGACTGGTAATCTAAAAATAAACTCCGCCCATATGTCTAAAAATAGAGTTCCATCTATTTTTACCAACATGAGCAAACATCCATAAATAGCATCTTGCAACTCATAGACCATGATCCATATGTCTAAAAATAAACATAGTCTAAAAATAGACTTTGCGCCAAAAATAGCCTACGGGCCCACTTAGTGAAGGCGACTTCTTTTCACTAAGCTCCATCATCTTGTTGCATTTTCAATAGGAACAGAGTTCCAAGCTAGAGGCTACAGTTGTAGAGGTGTGTAGAACAGTGTCGGAGTTGCACATCTCAGAGGACACCAAGCCGGAAGCCAAGATCAAAAATTAGCTTCCAAAGTACGCGAAGCCAAGGCGGAAGTTGGGCGAGTTCAATTCAAACTCAATATGAAGATCATAGAGCTATAACTCAAATTACATCCTACGACTCTGCCCAAGGTCAGGGAGCAACACGGAGCTGCCATCAAGGAAGGGATGGCCACTTTGGATGCCACAGTCATTGACTGCACAGCCTTGTTTGAATAGGAAATGGAGTTGGTCACGACTCTACAGGAAGAACCAAACCTATAGATCTTGAACACAGAGATTCACGATCTCCAAAGTAGTATGACGAGGTCAGGGCAACGACACGCTCAATTGCTACAATACAGCACCTCGCCAAGTTACAGGAGGGGAAGAAGCTCCTTGTACAGGTAGAAGCAGATCGAAAGAAGGTGTTATAGACATATTTGGGCACTGAAACCCCAATCTTATATGTCGATAAACTAGGGCTCTTTAACCTTTAAAAATTTTGTTTCATAACCTAAAGGATCATGGTCAATTGATTACATCATTCCCCAAAAGTTCCACCTAAAAAACCATCCAGAATTGGACAAAATTGGACCATACTGACTGCTCCACTGTTAGGGTGCGATACATACTGACTTCTACACTAGCCAGGTGCGATGCATACTGATGAGGCCTTCTGTAGGGTGGCGATGAGCGAGAATGGACAAATGTCTGAGACAATTTGCTAAGTGGATGCTCATGGAATCTTCTAGAAACTTCTCCTATGACACTTGCCTCTCTAAATTCGCCCAGGGATGAGTAAGAGATCTAAGAAATCTCCAAGTGGAACCAAAAACAAGAAGTGGAATGACACTAATAAAAAACCCAGAGATGACTCACACCCTTGTAGACATCTATAAATGGATCCCTCATCTGAGAGATCTGGAGGCTGGAAGATTGTAATTTGTAAGGAAGTGTTGATAGTTTGTATCTGAGAAAGAGCATTGTATTGTTGGGTGATCTTTCTTTTCATGAGGTGAAGAGGGCTTTGATGCTGAGAGGATGATGTTGGATCAGACAGCTGGGTTGTAATTCTCTCTTCTATTTAACAAAGTTCTTTGAGTTTTCTTCCATACAATTATGCAATCGTGAATGTTGTTATTTGTGAATGCCATTGTATGTTCATTGTATTTCTGATTCTGCAATGCTTATGATATAATAGATCAAGATGCTTTGACGTTGTTTTGTTACTATGTTTCTAGAGGTATTCTCTAAGCGGGATAAGTAGGAGAGGATTTGCAAGCTCTGTCAAGGGGGGGAGAGATCAAGCAAGGAGTTAAGCAGAAGATCTAGGTTGGTTCCTTTGCCTCTCTCTTATTTATCATACATAGAAGAAATCACGAATTGCTTTAAACTATTTGTTTCTAGGGTAGCTGCCAATCCTAGAGGGCTAGTCGATTGAAAGGACACTAGTTTTCCCAGGGCCAAAATGGCGACTCCACTGGGGACCGAATAGATGTTTGTTTGTTGTTGTTGTTTGTTTTATAAACTATAGATGGAGCTTGAAGTTAGCGAGATAGCCTTCGAACTGCTCTTGCTCTGCAATTTCATAGTAGATGAATGTTGCTTCAGTCAATCTCTGGTTTAGTTTATGAATTGAACATTTGACTTACAAGAATTCTAGATGCCCTTTTGGTAGCTCACTAACCTCTCAAGATCATTCCTTTTTACTTTGCTCTTTACTTTCCATCATAGCTTAGCTTAAATCACTGAAATTAGCTACATTTTTGAGCCAAAACCCACTTCAATTGCGCTCCCTGGCCCATTGCACTGTCTGTCACTGTAAGCTAGTATGCATCGCACTTCCCGAGTGTAGTGGGTGCAATTCATCCCTATTTCTGTGAAGCCCAGGTGTGATGACTAACTGAACCTATTTCCATTCTTGAAATTTGGGGTTTTTATCCTTGTTTTCAGTTTTGTTTAGTTGATTTGCTGCTTATGAACAGTACCTCATTATTGAAGCCTCCTTGCATCACATAGTTTAGCCTCCATTGATTAGGATTAGTAAATGTTTTTATGTATGTGTCCATCATTTACAATCCTTTGTCGAAAAGTTGCTTAAATCGATCTGTCATTTTGGTACAAAAAGTGTCGTAACTATCATTTTGTGTCAAAAAGAGAAGTGTCATAGATTCTTCCTTCCTTGGATAGTCGATTGAACTTTTCTTCAAGTATTTGATTTGATTTGTTGATATTTGAAGTGTCAAAAGAAATTTCGATTCGAAATTGAAGAGTGTCGTTTAGTCTTCCTTTCTATTTTGAAAAAGAAATTGTCAAAATGTTGCTTTGAGTAAAATATTTCAGATCTTTGCTATACTTAGTCTTCCTTTTTGGCATTTTTAACATTAAGGGGAACAAAAAAAAAATACATGCATTTGCATTTGCATTTAGCTTGTGAGAGAAAATGATTTAGGGAAAGTGCATTTAGTGTGTTCTCTTTGCTCTTTGTTTGAAAGAATTGTAATTTTCTTTCCTTAGTAGCTAGGATTTTCATTGCTCAAAATAAACAAAGATTGTTTATCATTGTAGATTGCATATTTAGGAATTTTAAATCTACATCATGCAGTGAACCATTGAAAGGAAAAATTTTAAACAAGATTAACTCTAAAATAAATTTCAATGAACTTAGCAACGCTTTGGAACCTAAGGCAACACATCTAGAGGTCTAGGCTAAAGATGTGTTCCAGTGTCGTAAAAACTAGTAACTATTGTTTTCATCGAAGGTTGGGTGATTCCTCCTCTTTGATAGGACAAGTGCTAGCACAGACTTGTGCTCTCCATATCGTCGAGTATATATTGGGAGACCACAATAGGCTTATATCCTTTATCCATAGGAAGCCGTGTTTTTTGCCCTATCGATCGCAATGCACTGAACACAGCATTCGGGAATATTGACTTCCGTACATAAGTCCTTGGTAATTTCTCTTTAATTTATCACCAAGGTCTATATTACAATTTTATGATTGGTTTGGTAATCCCTCTATCTAGATTTCTAGAGTAGTCACTTTCATTCCTTTTTGACTCTTTAAAAGAAAGGGTCCATCTGAGCACTTGTCACTTTAGGCTCATTAAAAATCGAAGGGGACTAGAGTCATCTTCAACTTTTTCTCGACTCTTAAAAATCGAAAAAGCAAAGTTGTGTCAAAGCGTCATTAAAATTTATTAAATTTGGAATAACATCCCTGTTCCTTCATTTATCTTAGGTTGAGATAATGGAGTCCACCAATCAAGGAATCCCTTTAGAGGGGAATCCTAGTCCTTTTTCTTCTTGGGGAAATATTGGTTCTCCGTATATGGCCATATTGTCCCTTCTGAGAATTACAATTGGCCTACTAGTATGGCTATTCTCAACCTCTGTCATTCAAAATGCTGTAATTCCTCAGCAATCGAATCAGCAACTAGTTGATACTGAAGTTGACCCTTCACCTTCTTCTTCGTTTGTCTCTCCCTCCCCTTCTTCCTCTTCGCTTGGTGAAAATAGTGATGCTAGTAACCAAGTGGATGAGAAGAAGAAGAAAGGGAAGGAGAAGAAGAAGACGAAGCCAATTCAGGGAGGGGGAAACCATGCAGCATCTGGTGAAAATCCATACACTAAGCTCTCCAAACCAAGATCTCCATGCATAATTTGTAAAGGAGACCATTTTCATCAAGAATGTCCTTGAATTCCTCGGATCTTGAGAGAATGGTCCCCTCGTTTGCACAATCTATTGTCACCAAACTCTAATGATCATGTTGACAGCACACCATCGACTAGTAATAATGAAATTCATGGACAGAAAAGAAGGGTCAAAATTCCATGTACATTATGTGAAGGGACCATACCACTTGTTGGAGAGGTAAATCCCCTCTACGGATAGAGGCAATCCCTACTAGCCCAGAACGGGTCTAGCAACAATCAAACAATGCTACCACGCAAGTTCCTAATTGCAAATAAAAGGTAGGTGATGAAGACCTACTTGAGTTCCAACGCTTTCATTTGTAGAAGAGATGTTGCCCACGTTCCTTTGCCTTGGCCGGTCACAATCCTCCACTATCCTCGTGAAAGGACACCTGCACACACAAAGAGAACAACACAAACAAAAGCGTGAAATCTAATATATGCAATTATACATCATTCAGGAAGGATATAATTCAACATCAACCATTACAAGTACAACGAGAATGGAACCATACTGATAGTCATCTATTATTAATAATCAACAAAGGAGAATACAACCAGTGTCCTGACATCAAGTCCTCCTTTGGCTGGGCGCTCAGCTACACAAGTCTTGCAAAGATTGAAGGGATGAGAGACAAGCTCTCTCTCTCTTTAGTGATAAGGTCTCCTTACTTAGGTAAAGCCTTATGGACACAAAGAAGGCTCTTGCAACTCTAATCTCTTGATATCTTCCTTTCAGCACAAGTATTGCCACTAGAATCAGAACTAGCTTGCTCAAGTCATGGAGACAAGATTTTATAGGTAAAAAGGAGAAGATAAGCTCAATCACAACAATAATGGATTTGGTCTCATCACTTGGAAACTTCTACGGAATGGTGGCAAATTGCTTTCCCATTCAAGGAGATTTGAAGCCAAACCATCTTCACTTAACTTGGATGCAGTTGGTGAATAAGTTGGATAGAACTTTCGGAGATAGATTGGTTAAAAAATTTTCCCAAAGAGGTTGGTGCAATTGCTGCTCTGGGATAGAGCGCTAATGGCGCCCCTTTTATAGGATTTTCCCCATTGGCGCGGGCAGAACACTGTGGGCCAGCGTTAATGCAAAAAGGGTTGTTTTTAAGGGCAAAGAGCAGTAGATGTCTTAAGGGCATATGAAGCTCATGTTTAGAGGTGAATAATGAAAGTGGTTTCAAGTCTTGTCACTTCTCACAAGTCCCGGAATGGGTCCTCCAAGGTGCAGGAGAGGGGTAATAGGGATGGTGACAAACGTTGACAAATTACTGTGTAACAGATGCCCCCTAAAGCATGAGGCCCAAGAGAGAGAGAGGGGTGAAGCGCTTTACAAGAACATGCGTGACTGAAAACACTGCCACCAGAGAACCTGCGAAAAGAAGTACAACTGATATCTCAAGTACATGATAGATGTGGTATGAGCGCAGCCATCCGTAATAGAGTATATACAACTGGATCCCAGGTATGGACGCAGCCATCCGATGAGGATCTATAAATGGACTCAGGTATGGTCGCAGCCATCCAATAAATGAGTCATGTAATGATTACAATAATCCACAAAATGCAACCCATATTTCAATATGCACAACCCGGGGTATTGTGCTCCAACTCGACCCGAACATAGTACAAGTTCAAGAACGTGAATACAGGAGTTGAAGTCGAACATGCATGAACATCGTCTGATTACCAGTCAATGATGAAAACTGTTAACAGACGCGAGAGGGGCCACCAATAATGATGATGGCCCTCAAGGTACTATAGGTACAATCCACGGCGTGCGAATCAATGAGCCAGTGTCGAACACCCGTAGAATCATCCGATCGGAGGCCAATGATGAAAACTTCTCGTCGAACATGAAGAACTTGCCATTGAGGCATGCAGGCTCCAAGGTACCTGAAGGGAGTCTCTAGGTCATCTTCCTGGATAATGAGCTGAAGTCAACAGGAAGTGATCTTGATCGAAGGTGGGCCATAATGTTTCCCACATCATTGACACGAGACAGAGAAGGATAACATGTTTTGTGTGAGATATCGGAGGGAGGTTGAGTATTCTTGCAGAGGTCAACTTCTCTTGAACATATCGGCGGCACAACAAAGGATTTGGCAGTATTTGAGGTCAAATGATCAAGGGTCATGATGACGAGACGATGAGCAGATGAATGGTCAAATAGGATAACCCAAACCCATGGAGACAAATGTGAAGCGAGATGAGATGTCCCCACCCAGACACGAATGCAGAAAGTGCCATGTTCAAGAGCAACATACTGCCGATGACGACGATTATGATTCCTTTATTCCCACACCATTTCTGGCGAGTACCCCAGTTAGTTTTGGATGGCAAGCTTGACGGGGATAGCATATGCTTGAGAGGCATCATTTCGACGGAATCCGATGTCATTGAATTTTAACGAGTCTGACAAAGGAAGAACTCGGTGTCTTTTCATGTTTAGAGAGTTTGAAAAGACAGCAAAAAGAAAACTCTAGGGGTGTCCTTTTTTGTAAAGTTGTGTCTCTCGAGCCCGAAAAAGTATAAAATGATGCTCAAAAGAACTGCCCGATCATTCCGACCGAGGAGTACTTTTCGTAAGTAGTGACTCTGATCTGAAAAAGTAAAAAAAAGCGATCAAAACCACGTCACTTCGTAACCGTTAGCGAACCTGAAACGACAAGGGTCCGACAATCTTTTCGTCTTTACATGGTCGGAAAAGGGTTTAAAGACGACCGCCTCTTATTTACATTTAACGAGTCAAGAGGAACAACTCGGAAATATTTTCATCTTTAAACAGTCAAAAAAGAGCTGAAAGAAGACCTCCATTTTTATTCTCTTTAACGAGTTAAAAAGGAAAAAATACTCGGCAATCCTTTCATATTTTACGAGTTAGAAAAGAGCTTAAATATGACTCGGGTATGGGTTCATTTTTACACAAGCTTGAACCATGGAGAACTCTGCTTGGATTCGGTTTCATGTTTACACAAGATTGAAACGAAAAACTATGCTTGTTATAAGTTCGCATGCCCCCAGCATAATGACGCAAAACGAGGTACATGCCCCCCAAGCTTCATTGCATTCAACAAAGTGGATGGAATGAAGGTTCACTTTCGAGATCTTTGAAAGACTCGACTTGTATTTTACGAGATCTTAATCAAAAGACTCGATTTGGAAAGGGGGTTGTTTCAATTTTTAATGAGGTTGACACAGTAAAAGAACTATCCTCATAACCCTTGTTTCATTTTTTAACGAGCTTGACACAAGATCAGGAACTATGCTCGGACCAGACCTAGTTTCATTTTCTAAGGAGCTTGACATAGGAAAGTGAACTATGTTCCAACCAGACCTAGTTTCATTTTTTAAGGAGCTTGACATAGGAAAACGAACTATGCTCCGCCTAGACCTAGTTTCATTTTTTAAGGAGCTTGACATAGTAAAACGAACTATGCTCTGCCCAAACTTCATCATAATGAACATGAAGTTGGGGCTTCCAAGAGTGCCACTCCCGGTGGAAGGACAACATCTTGGAAATCAGGACCCAATGCCCCCAGGACACTATGCACGACGGCCGCATCACTGGATACAGGCACGGGATAGGTGGCCACGTAGTTGATTTGCGGGGGGGCAGATACAACTGGTGGATAAAAACTAGGAGGGGACGACAACGGCGCAGGAGGCATCGGGGGACTAACGAATGACAATTGATCGACAGTCACCATTCTTCCATCGTGTGGAAAGAAAACCACACGGAAAAGCAAAGAGACAAGGGCCCCCATAGCATAAACATAGTCGCGACCAAGGAGAAGACTGAAATCTAAAACACCTTGGGTAACCAACACGTCGATATAGACGATTTTACCTCCCAAAGTAATAGGAAACTTCGGGAGGACTCCTAGAGATGGACAGGCTCCTCCGTCGAAAGCCAACAGATTCTGCGTGACCGGCCCGAGCTACGGGGAACCTAAAGCTTGCCAAGTAGTGTACAACATAAGACTGACCGACACACCCTCATCCAGAACAGTGCCAGGTACTGCCTTATCACAGGCAAGTACCGTAATCTGGAAAGGCACATGGGATGGAAGGCGGAAAGCAGTCAGGTGACTCCAATCAAAGGAGATGGCCAAACTACTTGGTGGGGAATCATATGATCGCCCCCATGCTCCATAGGAACCGAAAAGGGACTTTCGGGAGCAGCTGGGATAGGAGAGTCATTTCCGAACTCAGGGAAATCTGAGGAGATGAGAAGAACATGGGAATTACGCCCTTCCAAAATAGAGTGATCGGGTAGTGAACTCGAGTCAACACTCTTTCCGACCAATAGTTGGTCTGGAACAGGCTGGGCAGAGCCAGGTTCAGGAAGAGGAGGCTGGACAAGGGAGGAATTTGAACCAATCTCGTTGTCAGCAGGGGGATGATCTGCAGCTGCAGAAAGACATTGATATCCAACAGGGAGTTGGGGTGAGGGAGCCGCGAGACTTTCCAAGACGTCGGAGGCTTTATCCATGAGCAGACAAAGGTGAAGGGGATGATTTCCTTCACAAAGTCCGCAAGGGATTCGAATCTTCCCTTTTCCTTTACTATTCCTAACTGATAGGGTAGCATCGCCGTGAGATTCAGAGGGCGATGAGGGGCGGGCTGGATCACGGGACCATACTTCTAAGACCCTGGGAATGCCAGGACAATCGCGAAGAAGGTGGTCATCCTTGCACAATCTACAAGGAAACTTGACCTTCCGCGGAGGAGCAGAAGGTGGCTCGACTTCAGGTGAACTCGAGGGGGGAGTTGTGCTTTTAGCCTCTCCCTTGAGAGCCTTCTTCTTCTTCATCTTCTTCTTCTTCTTCTTAGCCACCTGGTTACTAGAATCGAGACTTTCACCAAGCGAAGTAGAAGATGAGGACGTAGAAGTGGGCGGGGAAGGGGAGAGGTCCACCTTAGAATCAACATGAGGTTGTTCAGGTGGAGGGACTGATTGATCAGTAGGTGAGACGGTAGGGACCAGAGAGGTTGAGAACAACCAAACAGGCAACCCAACAGTTAACCCTGGGAGGGACAACGTTGCCATGTAAGGAGCACCAACATTCCTGAGAGGAGGGAAATGACTAGGATTCCCGTCGGGGGGGGAACTTGGGTTGGTGAACCCTGAAAAGGTTGCCATCAAGAACGAAAAAGAAACCTACTCAAGCTAACGCGAATAAGACCTAACCGGGTAAATATGAATGCGGCCGAATAAATTTTAAGACAAAGGAACTGAACTTGACCTTTTCATGTTTTAAGAGTCAAGAAAAGGACAAAAAGGTGACTCTAGTCGCCTTCGAATGTTTTGTGAG
>APFE030460110.1:180265-256595 GCA_000404065.3 Pinus taeda
TAAAGCCTTATGGACACAAAGAAGGCTCTTGCAACTCTAATCTCTTGATATCTTCCTTTCAGCACAAGTATTGCCACTAGAATCAGAACTAGCTTGCTCAAGTCATGGAGACAAGCTTTTATAGGTAAAAAGGAGAAGATAAGCTCAATCACAACAATAATGGATTTGGTCTCATCACTTGGAAACTTCTTTGGAATGGTGGCAAACTGCTTTCCCATTCAAGGAGATTCGGAGCCAAACCATCTTCACTTAACTTGGATGCAGTTGGTGAATAAGTTGGATAGAACTTTCGGAGATAGATTGGTTAAAAACTTTGCCCAAAAAGGTTGGCGCGATTGCTGCTCTGGGACATAGCACTAATGGCGTGCCCCTTTTATAGGAATTTCCCCATTGGCGCGGGCAGAATACAGTGGGCCAGCGCTAATGCAAAAAGGGTTGTTTTTAAGGGCAAAGAGCAGGAGATGTCTTAAGGGCATATGAAGCTCATTTTTAGAGGTGAATAATGCAAGTGGTTTCAAGTCTTGTCACTTCTCACAAGTCCCGGAATGGGTCCTCCAAGGTGCAGGAGAGGGGTAATAGGGACAGTGACAAACAGTGACAAATTACTGTGTAACACCCTTCCCCATTGTCCTTTTTCGAATGAGGTCAAAAGAGTCTTGCATAACCATCCTGCTTCACCGTAGCAACTTCCATCTGGATACAAGAAATTCTCCTCAAGTCCTTTACTAGTTGAAAATCCGACTGACTTAACTCAACTGACAGACAAAGCACCTATTGCTGAAAGTGAATCTTCTGAGTCCATACCGGACCAAAGTCAACAAGTCAAGATGGAAGTTGACCCAGTTTTACCTTCAGAAGGTCATACACATCCTCAAGAGAGTGAGAACGATACCATTCAAATTCTCTTTGTTACTTCAGAGTCCGACGAACTTGGGGGCAATCCACCCATTCCTTCACAACAGGAAGGGAATATCCCAGTTCCCACGACTCAAGGGGTTATTTCACTTGTTTATTTGGTACCCCCTCCAAGAAGTCTAGTCATTTCCTTTGATTGGAATCAACTAGCAAGATCCTGCCTTCCTTCTTATGTACCATTCCGGATCATAGTACAAGTTTACAAAATGATCATATCTGGCACTCTCATAGATGAAGGGGCATCAATGAGTATCGTTTCCTCAACTGCTTAGAAAGCACTTGGTTTGCCATCGCTTATGCCTGTTACACAAAATTTTTCAGGCTTCAACAAAGGCACTAGTCAACAGTTAGGGATCCTTCCTAACTTACCGATAAATTTGGGAGGGAAAACCGTTCACTTGAACGTGATGGTAGTCCAAGGACCGTTAGATTAGAATCTACTCCTTGGACATCACTATGTTTACAACATGGAAGCTATTGTTTCAACACTCTTTCGAGTGATGTGTTTCCCACATGAAGGCAAAATTGTCACTGTTGACTAGCTTTCATTCCCTGGTTCGAATACAGCTTCAAGTCAAACATCATCCCTAAATGGTCCTTTTACGTCAAAAGTGTCTCTTCAACCTTCATTCCATCCACCTAATTACCGCGAGTAGTCTAGTGAATGTAACGAAGCTTAGGGGGCATGCACCCTTATCTATTTAGTGGATGAACCTAGCTAAAGAGATAGGTTTCCTTGTAGGTTATGTGATTGGTCTAAAACACCATTCACCTTTGTCTACACTGCAGACAAGCCAAGGAAGTGTTTTATCTATTTCGAGGACAAAACCATCCTACCATATGAATTTCCTTTTAAGTTAAGTGATTGGTCTGACACACCATTCACCTTTGTCTGCGCTGCAGACAAAGCTAAGGAAGTGTTTTGTCTAAACACTGACAAAAACCATCCTGCTTAACCACAGTGATTTCCATATGGTTACTGGAGACTCTCCTTTTCATCATGATGGGGGCATGCAACCCTTTTTCAATTTCATTTTCTAGCCTTTTAGCTTTTTAGCTTTTTAGCTTTTTAACTTCTTAGGCTAGGTGATTGGTCCAACACACCATTCACCTTTGTCTGCATTGTGGACGAAGAAAAGGAAGTGTTTTATCTAACCGCTGATGAAACCATCCTACCTAACATCAGTAGTTCCTTAGCTTTTTAGTTTTTCTAGATTTTTAGTTTCATCTTTTCTAGCTTTTTAGTTTTGTCATTTCTAGCTGGCATAGAAAGAAAATCTAAATACTGAGCATATTTTGTCGCATGGTTCAAGCCCGTTAAAAAATAAACCTACCACTGAGCATATTTTCCCCACGGTTCAAGATCATTAAAAAATGAACCCACCTTTGGTAAATAACCTTTGTGATTGCCATGCTATCAGCCTTTTGAGCCTTGGTTGTGTTCTTGCCATCACCTCCATTCTTTTGGCCGATCATACGCTTCCACTTGATTGTTTACCTTTTTTAGGAACAGCTGCGATGAGTGGTCTTATTAGCCACCCTCTTCACATCACCATGTTTTGAGAAGTTCCAAGCTTACCTGGAACCAGTTGCTACCCTAAACACCCCTCGTTCCTCAAAAATGAGTCTCCTTTAAACTCTTTTTAGACTCGTTAAAAATGAAAAGATTGTCGAGCTATTGGCCTTTCTAGCTTGTTAGCCATCCCTCCTGAATATTTTAATCTTTTTCAGACCTGAGGGATTATCTCACGAAAAAGTTCAAGCACTTGTCTTTTCAACTTGCTAAAGTGATCGTAAAAGTCATCCCTTTCATATTATTTTATCCTTTTTCAGACTTAAGGGATTATCCTATGAAAAAGAACTACTCGAGTTTCCTTTTCGTTCCTTTTCAAACTCTCTAAAAATGAAAAGGACTGAGTTGTATTTGTCATTAAACTCGTTAAAACAATAGCGACAAATTTGTCCACCTAGACAAGAACGAGTTTCACTGTTGCTAGACTCACTAAAACATAGAGATAGGTTTGCTTGAAGGTCAAATTATATAACAAGCATATGTTATCCTCCTCAAGCTTGACAAAAATAAAGAGGTATTGGTCAGAAATGACTAGGGAAAAAGGGAAGAAAACTTGAAGAATTTTATGGTAGCAGGTCACTCTTGAACATGACACTTTCACTCCATCACCATGATTGAGTCGGGTTGGGTTATTCCGTTCACCTGTAATTTCGCCATTGGTCTTCCACACCATCCATCTATTGGGGTTAACGCTACCAATCCATCTTAGTGTCACCGATATGTTCAAGAGAAGTCATTCAATTGAGAAACCACCATCCAATTAATGCCTCATCCACTGCAATACCTTCACCCTCCATTTTTCATGACCGCCATACCTGAACCTTGTGTTGTTAGATTGTTTTCACCTCCAAAAAATCATTTGCTTCGTTTCGTGTCGTAGATGTGGGATACATTAAGGCCCTCCTACGACGGGCCACTTCTTGTCGACATCAACTCACTATCCAAGAAGTTGACTTAGAAACAACCCTTTCCGTACTTTGAAACTTTCATGCGTCAATGGAAAGTTTCTCACTTTCGGTGATAGGTTGACATCAATGGCCTTCGACCGAAAGATTTTGCGTGGTGTTCAATATCGTATCATATATTCACACCACGTGAATTGTACTGTAGTACCTTGAGGGTCATTATCATTATCGGTGATTCCTCTCGTGTCTGTTAAAAGCTTACATTGTTGGCTGGTAATCAGAAGATGTCTGTCCATGTTTGACTACAGAACATCTTTTCACATGGATTGACTTGTACATTGAGTGAATATTGAACGAGTTTGAAGACCCTGGATTTAGTTTCATCCATCCGGGCTGCGATATAATCAGGGACATAAAGACATCAAATGTACATAGAAGCTGCACAGATAGTCATCCAAGCCAGGGATGATGACTCTACATATGAAGAATCACTAGTTTGCAACTGCAGATGATTATCTATTTTATGTACATGAAATGAATTTATAAAGCTGAGCATGGGAATGCTCACCTCAGCTAGATCATGAAAATTATATGATGATGATGTATTTTATTGTATCTTATATAGGTCACCTTCTAGTTTGAAAACCTCGGATCCTCATGATAAAGCATTTCAACCGACATCAAAGATTTATGACTTCATGCTTTAGGGGGCAACTTCATGCTTTGGGCACTGCAACCCCAATATTTTATGTCAATAAAATAGGGCTCTTTAACCCATAAAAGTGTTGTTTCATACCCTAAAGGATCATGGTCAACTAATTACATCATTCCCCACAAGTTCCACCTGAAAAACCATCCAGAATTGGCCAAAACTAGACCATACTGACTGCTCCACTGTCAAGGTGCGATGCATACTGACTTCTACACTAGCCAAGTATGATGCATACTGATGAGGCCTTCTATAGGGTGCAATGAGTGAGAATGGACAAATGTCTGAGACGGTTTGCTAAGTGGATGCTCATGGAATCTTCTAGAAATTTCTTCTATGACACTTGCCTCTCTGAATTCACCCAGGGATGAGTAAGAGATCCAAGAAATCTCCAAGTGGAACCGAAAACAACAAGTCAAATGACACTAATCAAAAACCCAGAGATGACTCACACCCTTGCAGACATCTATAAATGGATCCTTCATCTGAGAGATCTGGAGGCTGGAAGATTGTAATTTGTAAGGAAGTGATGATAGTTTGTATCTAATAAAGAGCATTGTATTGTTGGGTGATCTTGCTTTTCATGAGGTGAAGAGGGCTTTGATGCTAAGAGGATGATGCTGGATCAGATAGCTGGGTTGTAATTCTCTCTTCTATTTAATAAAGTTCTTTGAGTTTTCTTCCATACAATTGTGAAATTTTGAATGTTATTATTTGTGAATGCCATTATATGTTCATTGTATTTCTGATTCTACAATGCTTATGATATAATAGATCAAGATGCTTTGATGGTGTTTTGTTACTGTGTTTCTACAGGTATTCTCTAAGCAGGATAAGTAGGAGAGGAGTTGCAAGCTATGTCAAGGGGGAGAGAGATCAAGCAAGGAGTTAAGCGGAAGATCCAGGTTGGTTCCTTTGTCTCTCTCTTATCTATCTTACATAGAAGAAATCACGAATTGTTTTAAACTATTTGTTTCTAGGGTAGCTGCCAATCCTAGAGGGCTAGTCAATTGAAACGACACTAATTTTCCCAAAAAAAGGAGGAGGTCATGCTTAAGGATAGGTTGGAACCTTGGCTAGAATAAGCTTACCAGGTCTCCACTAACATTCAAGAGAAGCTGACAGTCTTGCAGCAAACACATCAAAAGATGAAGTTGGCCGTGGAAGGACAAAGCTACAGAGCAGCTTGTAGAAGAGGTTAAGAAGGCAGCTACGTAGAGCGCTGCTGAAGTTGTAGTTGTGCAGGTGGAGCTAGGGGATCTTTGCAACAAGATCACTACACCATTTGAGTGACTCGAGGGTGAGTCACAATATTTTTTTTGGGGGCCTGTTGGAATGGGGTCCCTTGGGTCTGTTTTGGGGTTAACAACCTAAGTTTTGATGTAAATTTTTGTAGAATGATGAAAAGTCTCCGCAATTTGTGGATGCGGAGCATGTAGATAGTTAAAAGTCAAAAGGGGTTTTAGGCCCTTGTTTATGTAAAGTCGAGTCAGTTTTGAGATCCACCCATAGTCTGCGGACCATGGGATTGTATGTAAAAAGATATAAATAGATGTGTCTTAGAGAGTCTAAGGTAGATAGATATGGATGCTTATTTCTATGTCTGAAGAAAAGGGCAAGTATATAGCAGGTATATAGAAGGGAAGCGGCTTCACAACTGAGTGCATGGAGGCCTAGGGTAGAGTCCGTAGTTGAGTGTGTGGACCGTTGTAGTTAAGTGCGTAGGGCAGTTCTGTGTTTGTAACCTCACATTGAAGATCAATAAAGAATGTTGTTGAAGAAATTTATATGTTTATCTGTTTACTTTTGTTATTTATGTTAGCAATATATGTTGCGATGGAATAATGTCCTTATGAAATAATCATGTATTGATGTGCGCCTCTATTTGATAAGTCTTATTAACTGTACGCAATGCATGTTAAGTATTTACATGAAGATTATCATACATTCTATTATGTTTATTAAGCACTTAAGTAGATATGCATGAACTTAGATCTAGGGTTATTTTATGGTGCACATAAGTGGCTGATTCATCTGTTAAGGGTCCGGAAATACCTACAGTAGACCTTTGCGAAGGTCTAAAGGTTGTTTAAAGGGAGTTGCAGTGCCAAGCTCTAGGGGCTTATAGATATGCGTGAAGGGAGATCTCAGGAAATAAAAGACATTACACTAATCTTTGGGTGTGGAAACTTGGTTCCAGCATCCCCCCATACTGCTTCATGTGAGACTTCGGCCTGCACTACACGGGTTGATGCCGAAAGGGCCAATAGTGTACAGTTTTGCTTGCCGCAACTAACTCTGAACCTCGGTCAGGTTCCACTAAGACAACAATATATATATATTATATATATATATATATATATATATATATATATATATATATATATTATATATATATATATTATTATATAATATTATATATATATATATATATATATATATATATATTATTATATATTAAGTATACTTTGACTTTTTTTTTTATTTCTCCTTTCTTCTTTTTTTTCACTCTAATTTGTTTAATTGATTTTTTTTAATGGTCCATGGCCTCAGGAAAAGTGGAGAATCTCCATAAACTTCTAGTGAAATGACGGAATTGAAACAACAATAAAGTTGACGAAGAGTCGATGCCCAAGGGCCTCGATCAAAGCGAGTTGCTCTATGCAACAATGGAGAGGCCAGAGGATTGAATGACTATGATACTAAATGGAATGAACAAAGTTCGTTCTTTAGGTTAAATACTCCAGAAGACTTACAAGAATATATATTAAAATGTATAAATAAGAATGATGATACAAATGAGAGTGAAGGTCTTATATATATAGCCAGGTAAGTACCCTTTCACAAATAGTTATGTATCTAGAGACATGCCTCCTCCCAACTAATTATTAGTTAATTAATCATTGTTTACATCTATTACTATTGTATTATTTTTACTATATATAGATTATATATATATATATATATATATATATATATATATATATATATATTATATATATATATATAATATATATATATATATATATATATATAATATATATATATATTTATTCTATATAGAATACCACTAATTTTATAGGGGAAACTCCATTGGTTTTGGGACTATTAATATTCAAACATTATCAACTTTGTCGGTTCCATGTTGGAAATTTATTTGATTATATTTTTAAATTGAAAATCCTTTTCGATTAACATGTTGAAGCATGTCTACCATTGATTTTTAAAATATGTGAAACATAGATCCCTTTTCTACCAACTTGGTTATGTGCTGGAGTTCAATTTTAAAAACTTAAACATTTTAGTTGCGCCAAATTGCGCTACAACATATGGCTCCAACACTGATAACCGAGAACAGTGGCCTTATTTTGGGCATGGAGTCTAAAATTTTGAAAACCTTGAAATCTGAAAATTGAAACCTTTCATTCTTGAAAACTGAAATCCCTCCCAACTTGTTTCTAACTAGGACTGCCACCCATATTCATCAACTAAAAATTAAATTAAAGTGTTGTAAGTGAAAATATAATTATCAACACTTGAGCTTAGTTATGTACATGTCATACCTACATGCAAGGCTGATTTTTTTCAATTGAAATCCACCTTCCAATGGTACTAGGCTAGCATTTGAATGCTAGACTTAATGACTCCATGATGCTGAAATTCATAGATTAAAAAGGGCATGCACCATATAAGGATTTCATACTAGGAACTTGATACATACCTCAGAAATGATATATTCTTCTAACCAAAGAATGCTTCCATATAGTCATCTAATAGATCATAAAATGTATGGGGAAAATTTTTAGCTACTCCCTTTTCCTCAATAACCTTCTAACTGGTTTATGGAATAGAGAAACCACGATCACTGTTTAACTCTTCACCTTTGGGATTTCTTCGAAAAGGTTGTTGCAAGACAATTCCTTGTCATTTTCCAACAAGCCAATCTTCTTGGAAATCTACAACAAAAACTTCATCTTCTAAATTGTAGGTGTAAAAAAGTGGAGAATATGTTGGGGTTTTAAAACCCTCATCTCAAAGATAAGTATCTTAAATAGGAACGCCAGAAAAATAAGTAAAGTATGACCTTTGAGGGTTTTTCTACAATTGAATGAGTTATTCTCTTTCAATAGAAAAGAATACAAGGATTTTCATCTTGAAACCCAAAAAAGAAAATTTCAAAGTGAATAACATAGGTGATAATATACATCTAATTGTTGAGTCTTTCCAACTTCAAGATTCAACTCTAAACTTTATGAAAAACTTACGGAAAAATTTTCTAATCAATTCCTCGACAACGATTCCAAAATATGTTGTAACTCTCGAAGACAGTTCTTGGTTGTAGGGGAACTACTACTCAAGACATCTTAACATTGATAGAAATATTTGAAATCAGTGGTTGGAGACACAGGCCATCAGGGATTGCAACCAAAAATTCTAATTATGAAGCCCTAGCATTCCAAAACAGAATGGCCAAAGAAACTCTGAGGGTTGCAGGATCTTGGATTAAAGGAATGGTGTGAGGAAAAGAAAGATAAAAGAGTGTTGGAGTGAGGGGGCCTAGAGCTAGGTTTAAAGTTAGTTTCCCTAACCAAAAAAACCGTAGACTATCAGCCCTTTCAGCGACAACTCGCTTAGTACAAGCTGTAGTCTCACCTGAGGCAGTATTGGGGGATGCTAGAACCAGGTTTCTACATCTAGAAGGCTATGTGATGTGGGGTTAAGGCTTTTCTTCAGTTTCAGGTCTGATCTGACCTTCACAAACCATTATCTCCAAAATCCCCAAACATAAAACGATTTTCAGTTAAACAGAGTTATGAACTTTGCGTAAGAATCTAGTCATGCATAAAATAACGTATAATAGTAGATCCAAATATTCACGGAGAAATTAAGACAATAATACAGATAAATGGTATTCAATTTAGCGTAAATACAAAAAACACTTAAGTATATAAATTAGACACATAACTTCTTCAAATTATTACATTAGATCCTCAATATACATACTTTCCTTATCCTGCACACACAGCTCCAGGGGCCCACACACTCAGTTGCAAACTTACCAAGGTCTCCACACACACAGTTGTAGGAGCCTTCCCCTTCGCCCAAAATACAGAGATATCTTACACTTATAGACTCAAAACATATCCAATCTTATTCCCTGTCTTTCTTATTGACTCACTATGGCATCCCTTTATATACGCTTTCCTATTACAATACCATGGTCCATAAACCATGGGCGGAGCTCAAAACAATACAAAAGATAAGGGGCTTAGACCTTCCTAAATCCCCTTGAATCCTAGTAACCTACGTGTTATGCGCTACACTCCTTAAATTGCGGATACTTTTACAATATATTAACAAAATTGGACCCAGGGGACCCCATCCCAACAGACCCCCGACAAAAAGATGTGACTCTTCCCCGAGTCACTTTGTTGGTAGACTGTATTTTTTATTTCAGGCTACTCAACAAAGACTTCACTAGGTGAAGTGCCTCATTGCACTATACTACTTCCTATCAAACTTCTTCAAGGAATTTTTCCGTAGTCAATCCTTCTAGTGCTAAGTTGATTGTTCACTGCACTTGTTTTATACTCTTGAGTGTGCCTTCCACAGTCTGTGAGAGTTTCCCTGCCTCTTCTTCCCAAGGCTGCATCCATGCAGTGATAATCTTCATCTTCTTCCGCAACTCCTTGATCTTTTCTTGCAAGGATGTTCCTTCATTGCACAGGTGATAAGGTGCACATCGTTGCCTTAATCTCATTGTACTGCAGTTGCTTATTCCAGATGGCTACTTCAATATTTTTCATCTATAGGTCCTCCTATAGTGAGGCCCACAGTTCTAGTGTCTCTTCGAACAGTTGGCTACAATCCTTGACTACAACGTCGAGCTTTTGTGTATCTGTTCTGATGGAAGCTTCACGCTTCTCTTGGTCCTTTGGTGGCACAGTGGGTAGTAGCTTCAATTGAAGCTCAATAATTTTCATCTACAAATCAAAACGAACTTTATCTACTCTTGCCTTCAATTCTCTGAATGCATGAGCCAGTTGCTGTAGTTTGTCTTCTGAAGTGGCCTCGAACTGAATTTTGACCTCTGGAAGCTCATTGCATACTCTAGAAATGGCCTTCTCTAGTTGTGCCCTTCTCATAGCAGCCTCATCGTGATCTTGGAGAGCTTTGTTCTTTTCATCACACGTCTGCAGACTAGTGATCTTCGCATCTTTGATCACCATGAGAGCCTATTTCTCTCGCACCTTAAGTTCATCTGCTACACCCTAGTGTAGCTTATGCAATGTGTGTAGAGGGAGTGTCGCGAGGTTAATACTCACGTTCTTAGGTGGCTACACACTCTCCCTATCTATGACATTATTTAGGTGTAAATATCCATCAGGAAGGGGTGTAGTGCAGAGCTCTAAAGTGAGTACCGACTGCACACTGCCCGATGTCGTTGGTTCCATGATTGGTTGATATCAGCTCACATAAACCATGCTCACTTGAACCTAGCTTGGATGAACCTTCAATTATTTGAGGCCCTCTGGGACCTTCGTCAGTACGTACTGGTATTGATATTTGATGTGGCCATAAATATCTTTTGCCACAGACTTGACAGTATCCCCAATTTCATCAAGGTCCTCCTCAGAGAGGACCATGGCCTCCAGGTCGATGGAATTATCATATTTGTGGTTCTTATGTGCACCTCCCACACTTGTCTTCTGTCGCCGTTAGAGAATTAAGGGAGAATTGATGTCCTCCAGATCTACACAAGGGTATTCACCACCCTGATCATGTTCTTTTGTATGTTTCTCTTCTTCTTGAACGCGCTCTACTTTCTGCGTGGTATTCTTTTCTAGGTTGATGGTCACCTTGTTCTTTTCCTTTGGTGGATCTTTAATAGTCCCTACTACACCCTCTATAATGCCTGTCAGAAGGAGCGAGTTGGATGCTATCCTCTTCAGTGACTAGAAATGACAACACCATCCATTTCTTCGTTAAATCATGCCTTGCATGAATTTATACATGGTATATATTGACCTCGAATTCAGCGACGCATCAATATTCCATGAATAGACTCGTTGACAACCTTGGATTCTAGTTAATCACTATTCACAGATGCATTTCAAATAATACCTAGAACATCTTATCTTCTATCACTCGGGCAGGGTCCTTTGTTACCCACAACGAGGAAAATTTGGCAACCTTGCAAAACTCTGAATCCAGTGTGGGGAACTATGAAACATCTGTTTCCTCCAAGCTATTAGCGTGTTCAACAATAAGAGCCACGCATAGTGGAATGCTTTACCTTCCTCCTATGCTTCGCGACAATGATCTAGGAATTCTTGACGCAGGTATTTTTACCAATTGAACTGAACCCCATTGCTACATTGCATAGATAGGGATACCACTGGTGTCGACACTTCATTTGCATGAAACTTCTACATGATCTTTCTTGCCAAAATCTATTCAGAAAATCGTACAACTTTTTCTGAGATAGAACTAATGGCATATCCCCTAGACTTCTTAACCAACCAGAAGTCACTTTTAATTTGATCTGTGAACTTTTTCTCCTGTGAATTCCCCACAAAAGCATCCTTGGGGTTCACGCCTTGATAGGGTAGAATTTTGATTCTTCATAGCATCATATCGTAAATAGAAATGGGTTCTTATAGCCAGAGACACCCATCGTGGACCAGCACCAACAACTGGTGCACACAAATAGTGTTAATGATGCTTCGGCTAAAGTGTGGGATGTACATCATGTTTAGTAATCCTACATGCTCAATATTGTTCACCAATTTAATTGGTTCACATCTAGTGAGTTCTGCCTCCTCATAGTATACCACCTTTAGATACTTGGTGGGTTCTAGCCGTGGAAATTTCTCATGGTTGCCAAAATCCCAATCTTCCATCTTTAGTGTTATTGTCTTTTCTTCTCAAATGTGTACAAAAAGAAACCACTTTAGGCTGTGGATGAAAAACAAACCTAACAATGAAAATGGTTGCTAAACATTGTAGATCTACAACAAATGATATAAATAAAACTTAGCAAAGCCCTAATCTATGCCATAATCATAGTTAAACAACAAAATGGAATAGTAAAATAAGCACAATTCCAATCATCCAATGGAAACCATATATATAAAGAATATATTTTATTAAACAACACTTGTGAAGGGAAAAAATAATGTTATTAGTCCCCCTCTATGGGATGGGTTCTTGGCTATCCTCAAATGTCTTTAGCTTTTGTAGAGTCTCTCTCCTCTATAATGTATAAAACCCGACAAATAAAATGTTTGAGTTCAGTGAGAACTCAAATGGAAAAGAAAAATGGTGTGTGACAGTGATAATAATTAGGGTTATAAAAGTGAGTGCAACAATGAAAATAATCGAAAGTGAATAATGAATGGAAACCCCTTCTATTTATAACAGAATATTAGGTTATCCTCGAATAATGAGCAATAATAAAATATCGTTGAACCCATTCTAGAAATAACAATTTGGAGTGTTTTATTATATTTGGTTAGAGGGAAAAAGTATTTAAACTTTTATTTAGAAATAATAAATAAATAAATGATTTATTTATCATCTCAAGAAATATGGTTAAGGAATAATAAAGAAATATTGATTTATTTAATTATTCCTAAGGGATTTGATCAAACTTGACAAGGAATAATAACTAATTAGTGATTAATTAATTATTCCTAGAGGAAAATAAGATAATTAATGATTTATCTATTTATTTCTCATAATTGGGTCAAATGTGACAAGGAATATTAATTAAACAATGGTTTAATTAATTATTCCTAGAATATAATTAAATAAATAGCGATTTATTTAATTATTCTTCATGGGTTTATTCATAAATGACTTAACAAATGTGGTTTATTAAGTAATGTCTCACAGTGAAAGAAATTTTACTATGGTAAATTTAGCCTTACATGGTGTACTTTGATCCATCTAGTAAATTATGGCTAGATGATCAATGTTTTGTGATAACATATTTCCCCCCAACATACAAGTGTTAGGAAAAAAATGTATGACCGAAATACGTTGTAAGGACACAATCACTACACAATGAAGTGGAGAGAGAGAGAGAGAGAGAGATCAATAAAGCTGAAGTGAAAGTGGATAGTGACAGAGGGGGTGAGACCAATGCAAGTCTCCTTTTATGTTGTGGTACCGAATCTCAGTGAGATGGGGGATGCATACCCATACCCACTAAGATAACTTAGTAAAAAATAATGATCCGCCCATAAACATGAAACTAAGCAATAAAATACATGTTGAATGGTACATGACATGTTGGCATAAATGAGCCAAAAAACAATACAATGTGTCCCACATACATAATGCATCTGGAAAAAACTTGAGCTAGGACTGAATAAAATAACATCTGAGTACATGATATATAATGGCCCTTCCCTCAAAAAATGGGTGGGAGGGAGGGTAAAAGAACCAAAGAAGCCTTGTTGAACAGGAAAGGGCTCTGTAAACAGAATGGATCATCTAAAGGGGACATGTATGTCATGAGCGTTTAAAGTGGTGGAACTACATCTGAGGTTGTAGCATAATATGAAGGCATCCAGGCATGTGGGGGGAATACCTGAAGGGCCATCCCCTCATGAGGTCTGAAACGTCTCACACACACTTGGGAATCACTGGTACAATCTGTTGTATCACTCGACCATCAAGTGTATGAAACACAAGCATGGAACAACCAAGTCAAAGGGAAATGATGATTCCATTTTCTTGATCTGAAGCACCGAACTAGAATGGAAGTTGGGACCAAGATAGATCGCCCTCTAGGCCATTCTTCTAGAATAAATGTATTGATGTCAACAGAATGGGGCCCACCATAGGTGAGGCAATGAGGGTCCTCAACTAAGGTGTGGGGGAAAATAGTAATGTGACTGGTGGAATGACACCAGGGACAATGGAAAAGTGGGACTGAGGGACAAATAGACAACTTGCCTTTTTAGAGCATAAAGTGCATGGTTAACCTAGAAATGACTGGCTCGACTTCGAAGGGGATGGTGGATAGTATTCCTAAAGGCCAAAATTGGAAACACAGGATAAATGGTATGAAAATATGAATGCAATACTATGAGATGATATAATGGGATGCAAAACAGACTCCATGGATGTAAAGGTTACTCATCGCGGATGCTATGAACAAGGGTGACTCGATCACGCTGCCACACAGAATAGGCCGGGTGGGGACCATGAAAACATGAGCACATGATGGTTACTCATGACGAAAATCGACATGTGGGACAAAAAGTATTAAGAGGAGGTGGACCTCAAAGTACAAGTGTCACTTTATGAAGAAATTCGAATGTGAGAGGTGACGAAGTAACCCTTCTTGGAAAAATGGCTTCTTGGTGAAGTGTCAAATCATTGAAAAACTAAGAGAGACCCATTATAGTACTCGATGAGAGATTTCCAATGGTGCGTCATCAAACAGAGCTATGGTATTGTCACAATGTGTGATTGAAAAACTGTGGGTTTTCCTATAAAAGGGCATTGTCTCTCCAATTTGAGAGGAGGAGAAGGCCCTAAATCTTGTGGAGATCGTAGCAGACAAACCGACCATTGGATTCATAGTCTGGGACTTTCAGGCAAGTGGCCTTACTTGTCTGAATATGGCCTTATTTCATCCTGGAACAATGGTTCCTCATGAAGAATTAAGGGAAGAGGAAAATGAGAATGAACTACTAGAGGCGGTCTAGTATCATCCTTACCCACTAAGTCAAATGTGGGGACTATGTGGTAAAGGTGGTATGACATAAAGTAGAATATTTGAAGATCTGGTATCAAACTTCTATGATATGCGATGTGAATATGGCTCGCCGGAGAGGTCAGTAGGACAAACTATCCAATGAATGGGAGGATAATCGACCATACCTAGATTTGGTGGGATCTAAGCCGAGACTTACGTTAATAAATTGATAAAATGGCCAGGGGAAATTCATCATGCCCCCAAGCATGGGATACTTCCTACAAGCATATGTGATGGAGGGGATTGATCTGGTATGCAAAGGTGGGAATGATTCCCCCTAGCAGGAGGATTTTGTGGAGCGTCATTGCGTTTTGAGTGCTCAAAAAAGGGATTCAAGCATCTCGACCCAACTTGGCACTATATCCTCCAAAGGATGATAAGGAGATGTAGGGGCCTGTGTTCCCCCTAGTAAGCTATGGGCGTACTAGATGTATTTAGAGTGGTGGACTCCAAATATGGAAGGAGCTACACACAATGGTGCATATCGTCCCAAGGATAATCAGGTGTAGTCATGGCTTCCATGATGTGCTCATCAGAATGGAAGATGAGGGGATGAGAGGAAGATTGACTACATGATGCAGCAGAGGTACTTGGTGCATTATCCTGAGAAATAAGGTTCACATATGCATCATCTGGACTAGTAGATGACTAGCTAGTAGATAACAAATCTACTGATGTTGAGACTTGGGCTTCTGACGAAGGAGGTTTGATAGAAGTGTGCGCAGAAACCTCAGAGAGGTTTTTGTGTGAGGAACTCAAGGATGACAATAGGTAAATGATATGGACTGTGGAGTCTGTCATCTCAACATCGGGGGGACGGATCATGATGGTGGGACCAAATTCCCACTATTTTGGTGTACTAGTGGTACCATAATCCATGGGTAGAGTAGTATACGATCCACTACAAGTGGCCTCGTATTTGCAAATTTCTTGAAGGAAATCAAAAAATTCATTGAGATAAGGGCAACAATGGGAATAGTGACCATAATGATCACACAAGGCACAAGGGTGATTTGTACACAACGTTTTGACTTTCTTGGCTGGTCCCGGTAAGGTAAATTGGACCTCAGGGATCCCTGAATCAGGGAACATTTCATGAACCAAAGGTTTGAGACAAGGAAACCTAGGATAGTTATTGGTGGCATGCCCAACAACCTCACAAACAGCACATGAAGGTGTCAGCTTTAGAGCTTTGGGAACTGGAGGTGCTTGGGGAACCTTGTCCTTAGGTTCCTTCTTCTTGGCTTTGTCCCCCTATTCAGATGCTTTCACAATAGTAGTGGTTTCATGTTAAGGTGGCAGTGTAACTAGAGTAGTGATAGGGGTCATAGGGACTGATTGAACTGGGGTCAAAGCATGATATGGTCTTAGCTCACTAGGCGGAGTGTTTGCAGGGGGATTAATGTATCACACTGGGATCCCCAAAGTCATGTTAGGGAGGGCCAACGAAGCCATGATAGGGACATAAGAGATTATTGGGAGAGGAAATAAGAAAGGTATCTTATCTGTAGGGTAATGTATGAGTGGAACAACTCCTGGATGGTTGAGACCTGGAGGAATAGTTCCTGGTGGGAACAAAGGGGAGGCACTCAAAAAAGGAGGAGGTCCTAGGGGGGTGGAGCCAGATGGCTCGACCGGGATGGTAACTGTAGGGTGATGAGGAGTTGGATGTAGATCAGAGGTACTAGACTACTCATGAGTAACTTGTGGCTCTTGTAACATGTAAACACTCAAAGAGCTAGGCTCATAGATAGGAGGGGAAGGACTGAGGAAAGCACCGAATAATGAGGAATCTTTGTATACTCTAGGTGAGACACTAGTGAGAGGGGTAGAGTATTGTTTGTCAGACATCGATGAGATAATGGACTTAGGGAAGTTCAAGGATGTTAGCTCGTAGTATGTCAATTGATCGATGGTGACAATCTTCCCTTCATGGGGGAAAACATCTTGTGGAAAACCGCATATGTGATGATTGACATGGCATTAGTGTTATGACCCAGGAGAATATTGTAATCAAGATGGGCATCAATAATCTCAATGTCGACATGAATAGTCTTGCCTAAAAGAGTCACTAGACAAATGTGATACATGCCGAGAGGCTGGGAGGAGTGACCATCCCAAGCATGCAAAGTGATGGTGGATGGGGACATCTCAGGTGACTTGAGTTGTTTCCAAACAGTAGCGGACATCATGTAGGTGGATGAAACTTCGTCAATAAAGCATCAGGAGATGATGGTATTACAGACTCAGACTAGTATGTGGAACGTAAAGGATGCAGGTAATAGAGGATGTGTTGATTTATTAACGAGGAATATAATCAAACGATCGTCTGAAGGATCTATTATGCCGAAAGCAATGAGAAGGGATTTCTTTTGAGATTGGCATGATTGGAGGACTTCCAGCATCGCCATGACAGCAAGGGACTGCGCTAGGTCATCTACTATATTGTACGTATGGGATGCTCAGTTAGAAGCCATGTTACAACCGTAATGGCCCCTTGGGGATCTTGGAAATTGACTCAACTTTAGGTTGAGGGATTTGTAGTAGACCATTCAGTATCATAAGAGGCTCAATAAGTGCTTTGGTTTTGGACTCAGTGGCGAACGAAGTCGATGGCTTGTCATATTGATGCAGTTGAGTTTGCAATTTGATATCATAGGTATTGACCTCATCATAATTCATCATGAGGATCTAGTAGTCACAAGGACGAGAAGGTTGGGGAAGGTGAGCTATTTGACTTGGCTAAGGTTGAGTAGCAACAAATCCTTGTTGAGGGAAAAGATTTGTGAGCATTACAAAATGGGATGGCACAGGATTCTGAGGCAGTTTTTGTATGGGCGGTTGACCTCTAGAAGCTACTTGGGCTTCCCACATTTGGTAAAAATAGGGTAAGAGGGGACACTCATGAGTATAATGTCCATGTACACCACAACATGCACAAGGCTTGTTCATTCAAATAGCCTTGTTCTGGCTGGGTTAGTCGCTCTGTTGTTGTTTGTTGGTGATAGGTTGGTTCCCCTGGGATTGATTAGGTTTCTGACCTTGGTTACCTTGGTTACCCTTGTTACGTTTCCCCTTATTCTTTTCCTTTGAATTTTGGGAATTGGTCACACTCTGCTGTGAAAACACTTGACCATAAGGGGGTCGTGGCTACTGGGGTTGAGGATGCATGTGAGGCTACGATGCTATTGCCTGAGGAGTTGGAGTGCTCGGCAGTGAATAGGTATAATATGGTGAAGGGGAAATGGTGTGGTAGACAGGCTGAGCACTAACTAGCCCTGACATCTGCTGATGTGGTTGGGTAAATGCATAAGATGTGCTTTGTCCTGAATACACATTGCTAGCAGGAGGGGAATAAGTGTTAGAGGAACTTGTGCCCCCCTTTGGATAGCCATAACTCTGCTGAGTATATGGTGAAGGATGTGAAATATTTCCAATGATACTGTCGCCGGTGTTACACAGTAATTTGTCACTGTTTTTCACCGTCCCTGTTGCCCCTCTCCTGCACCTTGGAGAACACATTCCGGGACTTGTGAGAAGTGACAAGACTTGAAACCACTTGCATTATTCACCTCTAAACATGAGCTTCATATTCCCTTAAGACATCTCCTGCTCTTTGCCCCTAAAAACAGCCCTTTTTACATTAGCGCTGGTCCCCTGTGTTATGCCCGCGCCAATGGGGAAAATCCTATTGAAAGGGCGCGCCATTAGCGCTCTGTCCCAGAGTCGCAATCGCGCCAACCATTTTGGGAAAATTTTTGAACTAATCAAACCTCCAAAGGTTCTGTCCAACTCATTCACCAACAGACTCCAAGTTAAGTGAGGATGGTTTGGCTTCGAATCTCTTTGGATGGAAAGTAGTTTGCCACCATTCCATGGAAGTTTCCAAGTGATGAAGCCAAATCCATTATTGTGGGGATTGACCTTATCTCTTCCTTTTCCTCTATAAAAGCTTGTCTCCATGGCTTGAGCAAGCTAGTTCTAACTCTAGTGGCAATACTTGTGCTGAAAGGAAGACATCAAAAGATTGGAGTTGCAAGAAGCCTTCTTTGTATCCATAAGGCTTTACCTAAGTAAGGAGACTTTGTCACTAAAGAGAGAGAGCTTGTCCCTCACCCTTTCAAGCTTTTGCAAGACTTGTGTCGCTGAGCACCCAGCCAAAGGAGGACTTGACGTCAGGACGCTGGTTGTATTCTCCTTTGTTGAATTATTAATAATAGATGACTATCATTATGGTTCCATTCTCGTTGTTGTAATGGTTGATGTTTTATTATGTCTTTCTTGACTGATGTATAATTGCATATATTAGATTTCACGCTTGTGTTTGTGTTGTTCTCTTTGTGTGCAGGTGTCCATTCACGTGGATAGTGGAGGATTGTGACCGGCCAAGGAAAAGGAACGTGGGTGACATCTCTTCTACAAACGGAAGCGTTGGATCTCAAGTAGTTCTTCATCACCTACCTTTTTATTTGCAATTAGGAACTTGCGTGATAGCATTGTTTGATTGTTGCTAGACCTGTTCTGGGCTAGTAGGGATCGCCTCTATCCGTAGAGGGGATTTACCTCTCCAACAGCCGGTGTGAGATGCCCCCGGTTCATTGGCACCACCAGGACAGGGGAGGTCTGGTATAACGATATAGACATAATCGGATTGCGCATAAATCAAGTCATATCTCAGAGAAGTTTGGAGAGCCTCTTCCTCTATCCGAGGAAAATGAGATGTGACATCTTTGGCAATAGGTGCTAAAAGAGTCCTAAGGAACCAATCAAAGAAGACACAGTCTTCGAAGGACGGAGCATGGCACACGCTCCTCCTTCTACACCATCCCTGGAGATGATCAGAAAGACGGGTGGAAGAGGACTAATGGAATGCAGTCAAGAGCTCCATACGAGTGTCGTATCGAAGAGTTAACTGAAAATATGAGAGGAACGATTTAGCAAGCATCACGAAAATGGAATGAGATGCGGTGGGCCGGTCCGCATACAACTTCGCAGAATCTCTAGTGAGCATGCGTTGGAACAACCGAAGATGAATGGAATCATCGGTGATGGAATTGGATGAACAAAAAATATGAAAGGAGTGGACGTGATTGGTAGTTTCCTCTCGAAAATTACCCTCAAACATGGGAATGTCGGAGGGGAGCATAGTTGGCATCGCTAGCAAACCATCATCATGGTGTATAGGGTCATTGATCAACGAGCTAAATTTTGAGAGAATTAACCCAGCCATGAAAGGTAGCATGGGATTTGTTGGAACAGTTCCTAAGACCATTCCACTAGATGTGACCACCTGGGTAGAACTCGAGCCAACACCAGGTTGGGTTCCTACAATTGTAGTGGGTTGTGACATGATGATGATATGCAGTTAAGGAGGCTTACCATCAGATGAACCAGAAGAAGATTGAGTATGGAGACTCTGGGGACTATGAACTCAAACACTACAGGGAGGAGTAATATGCCCAAGTGGAAACTGGGGATGAAGGCCTAAGAGTCTCTGCAACAAATGCCTTGGTGGTGCAATGGTTGTAAGACACAAGTGACACAGAAATAGTGAAGGGAGATCAATAAGCTGTTTTTGTCTTTCTTTGGGGAGATAAATTAATTAAGTTATGTCTTGGCTTGGTAGTGTAAATCAAGCGCCCTTAGCTTAAGGTATGGTTGTGTGTACAATTGTTTTTATTAATTAAGTCCAGATTGTGTTTAAAAAAAGAAAAAGAGTGATGAAATAAACTAAAATTAAAAAAAAAATGAACAACAAATCAACTTTCTAAACCCCACCCAAACTAGGTTTGCAAACACTGTGTTGGTTGGTGGTGAAATCAACTAAAAACACACGAAAAAGGCCAAGAGATCTAAGCTTTGGTGTGACTGGGATCAAATGACACTATGCTGCTAGAAAGTGGCGCAACAACAACAAAAAACTAGGGGGGAATCACTACAAAAATATAAGCATATGGGTGTGATATCTAGGGCATGCAATGGGACCCTAAGGCAAATTACCAAACAGGGTTTAAGATGAAACTTTGGATGGAAACAACCTATCTTTGAAGATATGAAACAAGAAGGTACAGATCTAGAAAATATGGTTGAAAGCTCTACAAAAACGTAGACTTCTTAGCTAAACATAAATGTAGAAGCGTACTAAAAGCCCTAAGGGGATAAATTCCACTTCAACAAGTAAATCAGAGTAGATCAAGGCCTAAGCTGGGTGCTACAGTGGTCAACCAACCCAACGGATAACTCTCAGAAAAACCCACAAACAGATCGGAAAAAATCCTAAAAAACCTGAAATCACAGGTACTAACGTGATTCCTAGGATATCATACATTTTAGGTGAGAAAGTGCACTCTAGACCTCCATCTCGCAGTTTTGTGGCATAAAAGTGTGATTTTTTCTCCTTCTTTCTCAGTCAGCAAGTCTTAGAAACATTTACCGTCTCTGTCGCAGTTGGTTCCTATGACCTGCGGAAAAGACCAGAAAACTTATGGAAGTTAGAAATTTGACTGATATAGGGTTAGAGTGCTAGTAAAAAAAATTAAGAGACTAAAAAAGAAAAACCCTAAGCTGAAAACTGAAGGTCACCTAGGTTTTTGGATTAGAATAAAAAATGCAGTGGACTCGCCAAATTGTTATTGTGTTTTCCTCTCAAATGTGTACGAAAAGAAACCACTTTAGCTTGTGGATGACAAAAAGCCTGAACAATGAAAATGGATGCTAAACATTGTAGATTTGTAGCAAATGATAGAACCAAAACCTGTTAAAGCCCTGATCTATGCAACAATCATAGTTAAACAACAAAATGGAATAGTAAAATATGCACAAGTAACTCCAATAATCCAATGGAAACCAGATATATAAAGAATATATTTTATTAAACAACACCTGTGAAGGGAACCAATAACGTTACCAATCCCCCTCTATGGGATGGGTTATTGGCTATCCTCAAATGTCTTTAGCTTTTGTAGAGTCTCTCTCCTCTATAATGTGTAAAACCCAGTGAATAAAATGTTTGAGTTCAGTGAGAACTCAAATGGAAAAGAAAAAAGGTGTGCGACAGTGATAATTATCGAAAGTGAATAATGAATGGACAACCCTTCTATTTATAACAAAATATTAGGTTATCCTCGAATAATGAGCAATAATAAAATATTTTTGACCCCATTCTAGAAATAACCATTTGGAATATTTATTATATTTGGTTAGAGGGGAAAATTATTTAAACTTTTATGTAGAAATAATAAATAAATAAATAATTTATTTATCAGCTCAAGAAATATGGTTAAGGAATAATAAAAAAATAATGATTTATTTAATTATTCCTAAGATATATGGTCAAACTTGAAAAGGAATAATAACTAATTAGTGATTAATTAATTATTCCTAGAGAAAAATAAGACAGTTAATGAATTCTCTATTTATTTCTCATAATTGGGTCAAATGTAGCAAGGAATATTAATTAAAAAATGGTTTAATTAATTATTCCTAGAAGATAATTAAATAAATAATGATTTTTTATTTTATTTTTCTTCATGGGTTTAATTATAAATGACTTAAAAAATGTTGTTTATTAAGTAATTTCTCAGAATGAAAGAAATTTTCCTATGGTAAAATTGGCCCTACATGGTGTACTTTGATCCATCTAGTAAATTATGGCTAGATGATCAATTTTTTGTGATAACATTTAGTTATGGTACCTAGTCCAACAATTCTTACTCAATAGGTACTTCCTCTAGTAGCAATGGAGTGAATACCTTAAATTTTACAGAGTTTGGATCCTTAGTTAATTTTGAGGTAGGCTTCTGCGGTGGCATATACAACAGTAACCAAGAAATTGGCTCTCCACCTTCTATGCTGATATCCTCAAACCCCTCATTCAGCTCTTCTTCATCCAAGCCATGAGACTCCATTGGCTGTTTCTTTTAATCCATTTTTCCTTTTTGTCTCTGGTCAGTTGGAATTTTTCACGACGTTTGTCGAACCAGGGTCTGCTGCGGCTTTTTCTACTTTTGCTCTCCTACCATGGAGGTAGTAGGCTTTGACCTGAATTGACTAGGTGTTGTAGCATGGACTGGAAGTGTTGCAATCATGACATTCCCTAATCCTCTCTTCAAAAACTCTTGTTGAACTTCCTCCCAACTCAGGTAATGAGAGATGCAACAACACACTCGGCTCTTTAAGCACAAAAAAACATAGCAAATTCTCAAGAAGCAAAGTGTCCAAATGTGTATCGAGGTGCAATAATTATAACCCAATTCAAATTCAAATTGTTCGTTCCCCCTCATAACTTCCTCATAAATGCGAATTTGGCAGCAGATTTTTCCAGATTTGCGCCTTCAATGCATTTCCCCTGCTCCTTTTAATGGAAAATTTGTCAAATCAATTGTAGCTATTCCAATGGTCATTTTTTGGGTAGGCTACATGGGAACCTTCCTTGTGGTGCAACTACCTCATCGCAGCTTCCACCTATGCCATCTTCCAAAACATCGCGTAGCCTTCCTTCTTCGATAAAAAAATTCCTCGACCGAGTAGTTTATAGTCCTGCACTCTCTTTCAACTATCAGAAGCACTAATACTTTCCCGTGGTCATGTAGTCATTACATAGTGGTGGGAACATCCTTATAAACCTTTAATCTGATCTCGTTAATTTTGCCAGGAAATACTTTCCCATTCAATTTTGCAAGTTTAACTATGGCACCATCTAAAATATCCTAAATTACATAGGGTCCTAGACAATACATTTGAAACTTCCCCGGAAATTTGGTAAACTTGTTGTCATACATCAGGACCAAATCGACATTCTTAAAAGTGTGCTTCTTAATGTGATGATCATGCCATGCATTTTCTCTTGACTTTTTCACCTGCTAATGAGAGCTAGCCAAAACGTGGTCTTCCTCTAACGCAAGTAGCTACACTAGGCATTCCTCCATTACATTGCGATCTGCCATCTCGGTTATTGTTGCCATCCTTAGGTTGGGCATTATGTATTCCATCAGCAGCACTGCTTATTGTCGATAAACTAGTCAAAAAGGTGTTTTCCCAATCAATTTATTATAGGTCATCCTATATGCCCATAGAACCACTGGTATGCGCACATCCTAATCATTCCTATTAACATTGCAAATCTTTGTTAGGGCATTCTTCAAGATCTTATTGAAATCCTCGACAGTGACATTCACCTGCGGATGATATCGTGTACTCTTCTCATGGTACATATGGAATTCTTCTGTTAAAGCTTCAATTGTTTGATTCAAAAAGTGTGAACCTCAATCACTCATCAGAATCTTCAAGCATCCAAACCTTGATAGAATAAAATTGAATATAAACTTTTCAGTAGTGTCCACATTGCAATCCTTCACAATTTGTGCCTCAGCCCACCTAGTTAAGTACTCCATCGCAGTGATAATATAATGTGCTCCTGTCTTCTTCCTGATGGCTGAATAGGTCCAAAGTCAGTTTCCTCTTAATCAAATGCTTTCAACATGACTTGTGGATTTAATGGTAGTTCGGCCCTTCATGACGGCCTCCCAGTCCTTTGACACACATCGCATGTACTGCAGTACTCCTTAGAATATTTATGTAACATAGGCCACCATAATCCTCCTCGCAAAATCTTCTATGCATTTTTGTTGCCTGCATAGTGTCCTCCATCGACACCACCATGTGCTTCAGCTAGAATACTATGTCTTTCATATTCAGGCACATAACGACAAAGAACTTCAGCCGAACCCATCTTATATAATTGCTGTCCAATCATGGAAAAATACGCAGCACTCACAACTAATTCCTTCTCTTGTTGTGTCATATTGATCTAGTATTTGTTTTCTTATAGATGCATCATAATTACATAGAATAGAGCTCTTAAAAACCATGGATCATAAGCATATAAAATGAATATAAAAGAGACATAATCACGCATGAGATCAAGACAAAATAATTGATTACGGATTTCGTCCAATTTGGACCATATCTCCAGGACTTGCTCAATAGTGGGGAGGCCTTAATTCATTAAAGTGCATGGAAAGAGGGAAGTACAAGAAGATTTTTACATAAACATACCTAAACCCCCAATCTCGAAGATAGCTGGCAAATGGAGAGCCCAGCTCTAGAAACAGATAGTAGCACTAACATCCTAGCAAAAAATCATGCAAAATAGCCTATCCAAACACCCAATTTGGATAATTAGGCCTTCTGTACCTTCTCGGAACCTCCCCGCTGCTCAAGGCATGGTTCCAGCCCCTGCTGCAGGTCAGGGTCTGCTACTGCATACCACGTTTTGAACTATTGGTCAGTCCTCCCCCTCCTCTGATGTCAAAATTCTAATATATATATGCTAGCAACAAATCGTCAATACCCGGGTAGTTCTAACAATAGACCAAGTTAAGCAGGTGGGCTTGATTCCCAATAGAGGTTCTCGGGCCTAAATAAGACATGGAAACAACCTTACAAATATGGTGAAGCTCCTTTAAACTATGTGTTTAACTCAGCGGCATGACTATCATTGTTCCCCACAATCGATGGTCAGACGCAAGCCCAAACAAGAGGAACTTTGCAATACGGTGGACCCGCTGGGGGTATTAAACATAACACATAAAATATTTATTTTGGGAACCCAATCTCAAATCGCCATCAATGGATGAACCCAAAACCCTTACCTCAAATGCTCTATGGACCTACTAGGATTATTAAACATAATTCATAGAGTATCGGGTCTGGAAGACCCCATCGCAAATCGCAATCAGTGGAGACCAGGGTGGTACTCCATATGACTGCTCCCACTGCGATTTGTGATTGTGATTTCATTGCATCACAACCTTGGTTCTGTCAGGGGTTGATTCTTTAACACTTGCCTTTTGTGATTGCAATATGTGATTATCGCATCGCAACTTTTCTTTCTTAGGGCTGACTTTTGCTAATCTGCTTCTTTCTCTTGCCGTGATATGCGATATGCAAGACCAATGGTAGCCTGCCACTTGGCGCATCCCCATTTTCTAATATTTTTCCCACATCATCTCCTCTTGCCATTTGGACAAATCAAACTTTATCTTTGACTTGCTCTAACTTCTTTATATGAACTCAGCTTTGAGTGTCATTCGCACCATTGGAATCAGGATGACAAGAAATTCGACCTGATTCTAAGTTTATATAGATTCTACCACTTTTAGTTTTGAGCCTTTCTACCATGCCATTGGTACTTTCTGAAGATCCACCTGGATCAATCCTCTTGGATCCTCCTAGATCAATCTTCCCCACTAAGAGAAGCTTTTGGTCCTCCAAAAGAATTAAATAATTTGCAATTTCTCTATACTTTGTTTGCACTGCAAGTGTCCTACAGGTCATCCTTCCTTCTCCTTCACCTTTTTCCTTCAGAGCCATAAGCGATGAGCTGACACTTGCATCCCCTGCAAACTTGTAGTACAATATCTTCCAAATTACATGTTTCGCTATGTGACCAAAGAATGATCCAAGCATCCCATACTTTCCACAAGTTTATAACACGTACTCTGTGGTCAAGTTTACATAAAAATGGAAACAATACTCCAGCTATCAATACAAGGCCAAACATCATTGTTGCTTCAACAAGTGATGGAAAACACATCATCACTTTTATAGTTTAAAATGCAACAAATAATTTGGAAAAATAAGGCCATGACATTCTACCACACCTAGAAGAACCATCTCTCACTTATCAAAGTGACTGGGTCATCTCCTTGTGGCGCCTTCATTGGTCAAACAACTATTTCACCTACTTCATGTGCGAATGTTTTGTCCTGGTGACGCTGCTTTGGATGGAGCCTCCAACATGTGGGTCTTTGATGACCACCTCTGCCCCAATGACTACAATAAGCAATCTTCATCCAGATCTGCTTTAACTTCTTCTTTTCATGCTATTGAGAGGGTCTTTCATGCCTCACATTTTTCCATGCTACCATTATTTTCCAACACTCAGCAAACATATGGCTATGCAATCCATAAAAACTGCAATTTCTTTTATGCCATGATTTTCATTCATTATTAACAATACGGTTGTGGTCAAAATGAACATTAGAATACCAAGGCTAGTTATACCTTTCTTTTTGGTCTCTGGTATGATCATGGGAACAAGAGCTTGCCTCGTCTCTTTCTCTGCAATGCATACCGCCATAGGTTGATGAGATGTGTTCCCATCATCCTCTTGCCTCAACGGTTTCAACAATGACATGGAAGCTTCTAACATATTTGAGCATTATCCTTTAGTGCACCCCAACCTTGTGAATCGAGGTCTTTGCTCAACCTCCAATGGCTAATTTACACCTTAGCTTTTAACACCAAGTCCTTCTTCTTCCTTGTACCTCATCCTGGTAAGGAGTCTCATGTTTCTCCCTGTAATTGGTATCTCCAAATTTCCAACAGAAATTATACTATGTGAAGATGAAACTGAAGGGAAATCAACATCTTTTACCTCCACTGTCGAGTTGGAAAGGACTAATGAGGAATTCTCATTAACAGTTTTTGGTGGTTCACTGGCTATTTTGGCACATTCCCCAACTTCCTTCATGACAAACCCAAGTCCTACCTGGCAGGGTAATTCCTCTACTTTGATGGGGTTTATGATACCTTGGCCATTAGTGTCGAGGCCCTTCCCCTCATACCCCATTCTCTTTAACATTTTGGAGTCTATTCTTGTGGTATGATTTTCAAAAATGGTGAAATCAACATCAGGAAAATACACGGAGTCGAATACTTACATTTTACCTCAGGGGAGCCACACTGCATCTTTTCCAAGGCCTCATCCTTGGCTTGATGCTGGTGTAGCAACCTCTGTTTCTCCTCTTCCTCTTCCTGTAGAAGCCACCTAAACCCAGCAATCTCTGCTTGAAGACTATAGTCGCTACAGTTCAACTCTTCTAGGACCTCATACTTGGTTTGCAACTGAAGATGCAATCGTTGTCTCTCCTCTTTCTCTTCTTGTAGTAGCCTTCTTAATTCAATGTTATCTTCTTGAAGTCTTTGGTTAATCTCCTCATTCGAGGAAGGTGAGGAATAAAATGCATAAGAACCGAAAGATGTGGATGATGCATCACTCTCTGATCTCTTTGTCTCCTCCTCTCTTCAGTTCTCATATGCTTCATACATGATGTCCACCATTTTGGACATTCGTAGGAAGGTCTCATGCATTTCTTTATCATTCTCCATCACTACACACTCGGTCATTAACGCTCACAATTCTTAACAACCACAAGAGCGCTTCTCTTCCAAATGAGCTTCAACATCCGCCATATCTCTTCTCCATGATGCACGTCCTTTCAAGATGATCTCTGGTTAGTGTACTCATGCAATTTGCATCAACTAAGCCCTGCTCTGATACCACTTGATCCATGATTTGTTTTCTTATAGATGCATCATAATTACATATAACAGAGCACTTAAAAACCATAGAACATAAGCATATAAAATGAAGATAAAAGATAGATAATCACACATGAGATCAAGACACAGAGATTTTATTACGAAGTTCATCCAATTTGGACTACATCTCCTGGCTTTGCTCAATAGTGGGGAGGTCTTCATTCATTAAATGGCATGGAAAGAGGGATGTACAAGCATATTTTTACATTAACATCCTTATACCTCCAATCTGGAAGATAGCTGGAAAATGGAGAGATTGACTCTAGAAACATATAGTACCACTGACTTCATGGCGAAAAATCATGCAAAAACTCCTATCCAAACACCCAATTTGGATAATCGGGCCTTCTACAACTTCTCGAAACGTCTCTCCTCCTCAAGGTGAGGATTCAACCCTTGCTACCAGGCCAGGGTCTGCTAATGCATACCATGTTCTGAGATATCAGCCAGTCCTCCCCCTACTCTGATGCAGATAGTCCAATATATATATATATGTTGGTAGAAAAGCCTCAATACCTAGGCAGTTCTAACAATAGATCAAGTTAAGCAGGCGAAGGTTCTTGGGCCTAAATAAGACATAGAAATAACCTTACAAATATGGTGAAACTCCTTTAAACTATGTGTTTAACTCGGTGGTATGACTATCGATGTTCCTCACAATTGGCAGTCAGATCCAAGCCCAAACAACAAACACTCTGTGATATGGTGGTCCCACTATGAGTATTAAACATGACATATAAAATATTGCATCCAGGAACCCTATTGCAAGTCGCAATCGGTGGATGAATCCAAAATGCATACATCAGACACTCTATGGACCCACTAGGATTATTAAACATAATGCATTGGGTATCAGGTCGAGAAGCCCCCATCATAAATCACAATCAGCGGAGGTTGGGTGGTACTCCATATAACTTCTCCCACTGCAATTTGTGATTGTGATTTGATCGCATTGCAAACTTGGTTCTACCGAGGGCCATTTCTTTAACACTTGCCTTTTGCGATTGCGATATACGATTATCACATCGCAGCTTTTCTTGCTTAGGGCTGATTTTACTTAAGATGCTTCTTCCTCTTGTTCCTATATGTGATATGTGGGACCAATGGCTACCTGCCACTTGGCACTTCCCCATTCACTTAGACTTTTTCCACGTCATCTCCTCCCACCATCTGGACAAGGAAAACTTGATCTTTTACTTGCTCTAACTTCTTCATATGAACTCGGATTTGTGTCATTCATACCAATGGAATCAATATGATGAGCACTTTGATAAGATGCTAAGTTAATCTAGATTCTGCCACACTGAGTTTTGAGCCTTTCTACCATGCCACTGGTATTTTCTAAAGATCCACCTAGATCAATCCTCTTGGATCCTCCTAGATCAATCCTCTTAGATCCACCTAGATCACATGTAACCTTTAGGAGCTATACCAGTAGATAAAAACTAAATAATTTATGTAAGATGATCATTCACAACCTTGTCAGCAAAGACTTGTGTGTTAGGCAATCCTTCATCGATATTGGTGGGCTCTTCACCATTCTTGATACAAGAGAGGTTGTTCGGTCCAGCATTTCATATCTCAGGCTTCACTATCACTTCAAAATCATATTCCTGGAAAATGAGCAACCACCTATAGATTCCCCCCCACCAACACAAGCTTATTGACTAGGTACTTCAAATTAGAATGGTTTGTGTACATTTTAAACTATTCACCTAGCAGATATGCCTGAATTTATGTAGTGCATCAACCACGGCCAATCCTTTGTGCTCTATGGTTGAATAATTCTTCTCTTCCTTAGATAGTTTGTGACTGGTGAGGGAAATCAGGTGATCAATATCTCATGTCCCTAGTTGAGTTAAGATGGCTCCCAACGCTATACAAGATGCGTCCACATGCACATGAAATTCTTTCTTCCAATCCAGGGATCGAGGATTGGTGCCTATTGTAGCAGCTACAACCACCCTCAAAAAATTTTCCTTAGTTTTGTTTTGGAGCCTCCCCACCAACCATCCTTAGCAGCATGTATTCCACTATCAAGTACATAGGCTTTAACTGAGTTTCACTAGATTTCCAGCTTGTGCATGTCAACCTGTTTCTCTCCCACCTGCAGGCTGAAATTCCAGACTTAGGAAAATCTCTGGATGAGATGTTCCTCTAAAAATTTCACAATTCTAGTTGGGAACCATCCTTCCCTCTAGAAATAGTACAATCCTGATGGGCTCCAGAATGGTGCAATCCAGCCAAGTAACCCTCCCTCAAGAAATTGCGCAATCCAGCCTGACACTAGGCTTTAGCCCAGAAATTGTGCAATTCTGGGAGGCAGTTACATGCTGACCTACTAGGATGGGATCCCTAGTGTCAAATTTTGTCAATAAAGTCAAGTTTTTTAATAGTTTTTGTGAAATAATGTAAAGTCTTCACGAAATGAGGGAGCAGAGTGAGAAGCTAAGTGAGAGTCAAAGGGGAATTAGTCCCTTGTATGGGTAGGTGATAGGTTGGTTTTGAGACTCGCCCATGGTCCATGAACCATGGTATTGTAATGCAAATGCTATATATAGTTGAGTCTTATCGAGTCTTAGGAGATAACATCTAATAGAAAATCATTGTAAGGGAAAGGTGTTAAGGCAGGAAAAGTGTTTCCTATACTTAGGTGAAAGGGGAAGGCTTCTGTAGCTGAGTGCGTGGAGACCTTGGAAACTCTGCAATTGAGTGCATGGGCCCCTACATCTAGGTGTGGAGGGATAATAAGTCTATATTTCAACGTTTACCTCTTAATAAAGACTATCTTTTAGCCAAATATGTTCATCTGTGACTTGTTTATTTAATTATGTTAAGTTATGTGTTTTCACTATATGATCTGTTTTATGTGAATTACTGCTTAATTTATACGCGAAAGGGATGGATATGTAATATTTATGCATAATAAGTATAGTTAACCACCTTCGTGGATCTGGGGAAGTTGTTAAATAAATATGTTGTAGTTAACTTCTCAGAAAAGGTAGATCTACGCGAAGGTAGGTCTAGGTCATAAAGGCTTCGGAATATACAGTTTATTGTGTGGAAGTAATGAATCTGTGTCTTTTATGCCTCTTGAGTACAAAATAAAATACCTTTGGAAAGGTTTGAAGGTCATTTCGGTAGAGTTTTAGTGGCTGACAGTCAGAAGGAATAGGTTTGCGCGAAGGCAGATCTAAGTTACAAGAACCTTAGGAAACCATCACATAGGCCTCTGGATGCAGAAACATGGGTCTAGCATCTCCCAATATTGCTTTGGGTGAGACTGCAACCTGTGGTACGTAAGTTGTTTCTGAAAGGTCCAGTAGTTATATTTTAGTTGGCTAGCATGAATAACTCTAAACCTAGGTCGGGCCTCCTTAAGCCAACAAATGGTTCTGTTGCCAGGACCAGGATCAATCTGAGGAATGTGAGATGTGGAATAAGTGGCTCCGTACTAAGAAAGAAATTGAGAAGTGACTCAATTGAAAAGAACAAGCGTTTATAGCTCATGGGGAAAAAATATCGTAGTTATCCAAGGAACAATAGTTAGGTAGATACCTATACTCAGACTAAACTGAAAACTTTTTCTACTTCTTCCCTTGCAAATTGCATGAGTGGCTGTCTAGATTGGCGAATAGTCGAGGTACGTGGAGACTTGATAGCCCTATTGTTGGGACTCCAGGGCTAGTGAGGCACTTGGAAGCTTTAGGAAACAACATTGTGTGGGTTGTTGATCACTGGGTTGATCGTTTCATAGGAGGATTTGTCACTGAGTTCACGATCTATACAACTGTCAATTATAATGAAGTAGAGCGCACACTCTTCAAGGGATTGAGAGGTAAGTACTTACAGCCTCTGAAAACTTGGATTAAGATGTTGTTGTGTGAAAAACGGGTTATGCCATTACATTAACTTTTGGGACTACACAAAGCAGAAAACCTTTTAGAAGGAACGGAGAATCGGGCTCTGAATATAGTCAACTATTGGCATCCTCTTCAAGTGACAATGAAGGAATGATCCTGAATACTCCGCGAAGTGCGTTGCAATTGGTAAATAAGGGTATCACACGAATACCTCATCTATCCACTCCACCTCCATCGCATACACCTACACCTTCACCACGAAAAAGGCCAAGATATCTAAGTTTCAGTGTGACTCGGATCAAATGACACTATGCTGCTATAAAGTGGTGCAACAACAACAGAACACTAGGGGGGGGATCGCTACAAAAAAGATATGGAGATGGGTGTTAAACCTAGGGCATCCAATGGGACCCTAAGGAAAATGACCAATCAAGGTAAAAGATGAAACTTTGGATGGAAACAACCTATCTTTGAAGATCTAAAATAGGAAGGTACAGATCTGGAAAATATGGCTGAAAGCTGTGCAAAAACTCAGACTTCTTACTCAGCTAAACTCATCCTATAAAGGTGTTAATGTACTAGAATCCATAAGGGGATAAATTCCACTTCATGGATTAAATCAGAGTAGATCAATACCGAAGTAGGGTATGACAGCGGTCAACCAACCCCGCAGGCAGCTCTTGGAAAAACCCATAAATAAATCGGAAAAAATCCTAGAAAAACAAAAATTGCAGGTACTAACGTGATTCCTAGGATATCACACTTTTTGGGAAAGAAAGTGTGCTCTGGACCTCCATATTGCACTTTTGGGGCAGAAAAGTGCCATTTTTGCTCCTTAATTCTCAGTCAGCAAGTCTCAGAAAAATTTGTCGTCTCTATCACAGTTGGTGTGATGCAGGAAAGTGTTCTCTCTGCGGACAGAGGCAACCCCTCTAGCCATAGAGTGGGTCTAGTCACAATCAAGGACATATCAGCAATAACTTTCCTTAAACAGTCATAGTTGGAGGCCTACCTCAACCGGTGGTCGATGGAGTTCCATTGCACTGCTCCAACTTTCGCTTCCTTCTCCTCAATGACTAATCAACCTGAAATAATGAAAAGGAAATACAACAAAGCACGTAACCAAAAAACAACAATGATCTGTTTACTCACAAAGTCAAGAAGTCATGAGCTATCAATTAAATTACATACAAGACATAGGAAAACATCATTGATTGTATTAATAATGAAATAAGAGCAAGCTTACAACCAAAGTCTTGACATCACAAGCCTTCTCAGAGGAATCCAACCAGCATGTTCTTCAAGCATTCACTCTTTGAAGATGGATCTCCCAACATACAAAGTCTCTCTCTCACTCATAAGTTTTACACAAAATCAAGGGCACTTCACAACCTTCCACAAGCTATCAACACTCTCACACTTGTTCACACCCACACCAGCTATCTATCAAACTCAAAAGCACTAACAACACTGCTCAATCCAAGAATTTACCAACTACCAACTAGCTAATCATATCAAAGGTGAGTGTTTAAATAGGAGAAGGAGTCTCCATCAAAGGTGGAAGATAGAGCTTATCCCCAAGGAAGGTAGCACAATTGACAGAACTGCCATACCAGGGAAGGAAGGGTGACATAAACTAGGCCAACAACCAAGTTTGGAGTCATCCAGAAGGCCGACTATTGGAACAAATTCGCCCAATCTGGATCATCGCGGGTGTATAACAGATCCTTAGTGCTGACATCGCTAGTAAGCAATGTAGCCAGTGATATCATCGCCAAAGATATCAAATAGCCTCGTGACAGGGCATGAAATCAAACTGTCATGGGAAATAGATGTACTTTCACGCTGACAGTGCGGCTGGACTATTTATGAGCGTCGTTCAGTGTGTATATTAAGTCCATAGTAGCGATGAGGCAAATAACTTAGGAAAAGTGGGTCAATTGGCAGCATAAGAGAGAATTTGTTCAATATGAGCATGTTTGACTTGGACACATGACACAATAGATGGACTTGGAGTGAAGGCAGTGAGAAATTACTATGTAACAAATACCCCCTAAAGTATGAGGCCCAAGAGAGTGGGAGGGGTGAAATGCTTTACAAAACTGACTGAGCTGGAACACCATCTAGAAGAACCTGTAGGCACAAGTGCAACTGATATCTCTGATAGTGAAATACATGTAACCTAGGCATGGACACAACCATCCAAAAGATATGTGAACTAGGTCTGTGGTATGGACAAAGCCATCCAACTAATAGTAATAAAGGTATGGTCGCAACCATCCCTTAATGAGTCATGTAATCATGAACCAATCCACGTAGCATGAACAAGTGTAATCTGAGTTTGGGGTCTTGAACCCAACCGATCATAGTACAAATTATAACATGCGAATAGAGGTGCTGAAGTCGAGCATGATAGAAAGTCGCTTGATTACCGGTCAATGATGTAAACTGTTAACAAGCGCGAGAGAAACCACCAATAATGCAATGGTTCTCAAGGTACTGTCCAGTACAATCCACGAAGTGTGAAGAATGATTTGAATTCAAACACTCGCAGAATCTCCCAATCGACGACCAATGATGTAAGTCGATCATCAGGCATGAAGAACTTGCCATTGAGGCATGCAAGCTCGAAGGTACCAAAAGGGATCTCTATATCAATCTCCTGGATAATGAGCTGATGTCGACAGGAGACGATCCGTTGCAGGAGGGCCATAATGTTTCCCCCATCAACGACATGAGACAAGTAACAAGCGGCGGATGGTGAAACAGATTATCAGAGGAAAAGGCGAGGGTGTAAACTACAGAAGGATTATACTCTTGAACATGTCGGTGACACGACTCCAGAGGGTGGCAGCATTCAGGTACCAAAGGATTAGAGGCTTAATGGAGATAGCATAGATCAGATGGCATGAGGCTAAATGACAACCCAAACCTGCGGAAGGCTAAATGATGATGTATGGATATCCCAACCCGATAAGAAGCACGAGTGTCGATGTTCAAGAGTGACTAGCTGCCATAGACAATCAATGATGATTTCCAAATTTTCCCCCACCATTGCTGGCGAGTACCCCAATTATTTTTGAAAACAAGCTTGAAGGGGATAGCATATGCTTGTGATATAAGTTCGACCTTCGGTCGAATCCAACCTCGTAATAGTTTAATGAGCCCTAGGGAGGAGGAGCTCGAGTCTCGTCATGGTGACAAGTCCAATGTCGTCAGGGTTTAACCAGTCCGACATAGGTAAAACTCAAAGTCTTTTTCATGTTTAGAGAGTTTGAAAAAGACACAAAAAATAAAACTCCAGGGGAGTCCTATTGAGTAAATTTGTGTCTCTCAAGCCCGAAAAAGTATAAAATGATACTCGAAAGAACCGCTTGACCATTACGATCAAGGAGTATTTTTCGTGATTAGTGACCTTGACCTGAAAAAGTAGAAAGCGATCGAAACCATGCCGTTTCCTAACCAATATCGAACCTGAAATGACAAAAGGTTCGGCGATCTTTTCACATTTATATGGTCAGAAAAGAGCTGAAAGTGGACCTCCTTTTTAATTCTGTTTAATGAGTCAAAAAGGAAAAACTCGGCAATCTTTTCATATTTTACGAGTCAGAAAAGAGCTTGAAGGTGACTTGTCCTAGAGGAACGAGTGGTATAAAGGGTAGCAACTAGTTCCAGCAATGGTGGAACTACTCAAAACATGTAATGGTCAAGAGGCTGGCTAATAAAACCACTCATTGCTGTGGTTCCTCAGGAAAGGAAAAACAACCAAGTGAAAGCATATGATCGGCCAAAGAGATGGTGGCGATGGAATGAAACAACCAAGGCTCATCTAGCAAAATTTAGCGGATAAATGGAAATCACGAGATTTAAATTAGGTATGGGTTCATTTTTTCATAAGCTTGGACCATGGAGAACTCTGCTTGGATTCGGTTTCATGTTTACACAAGATTGAAACGAAAAACTATGCTTGTTATGAGTTTGCATGCCCCCAACATAATGACGCAAATCAAGGTACATGCCCCCCAAGCTTCATTACATTCAACGGGGTGGATGGAATGAAGGTGCACTTTTGAGATCTGGGAAAGACTCGAGTTGGATTTTACAAGATCTTAATCAAAGACTCGATTTGGAAAGGGAGTTGTTTCATTTTTTAACGAGGTTGACATAGGAAAAAACTATCCTCGAGACTCCTCGGTTCATTTTTTAATGAGGTTGACACTCAAACAAACTATCCCCGTACACCTTGTTTCATTTTTTAACGAGGTTGACACAAGATCAGAACTATCCTTGGGACACCTGTTCATGGGCCATACGAGAACATGGCTCCCAAGAGGCCTTCGTGGGATGGAAGAAATGCACTCTGGGAGGAATACATGTCATAATGCACCAATGACAATTTGGGTTCCAATGCCCCCAGTACATGATGTACTAGACCATCTGCATGATCATCAATAGAGGTGGAGATGGAACAGGTAGCTACATAATTGACCTGTGGCAAGGAAGGTACTGCTTGCGGATAAGAACCAATGGGAGATGATGGTGGTATAGGAGGCACCGTGTGACTAAAGAATGACAATTGATCTATGGTCACCATTCTTCCGTCGTGTGAAAAACAAGCCACATGGAAAAGTGAAGACACGAGAGCCCCCATGGCGTAAATATAGTCACGGCCAAGGAGAAGACTGAAATCTAAAGCACCTTGGACAACCATTACGTCTATATAGACGGTTTTGCCTCCCAAAGTAACAGGAAACTTTGGAAGGATCCCTAAAGGTTGACAGGTTCCTCCGTCGAATGCCAACATATTCTGTGTGACTGGCACAAGCTGTGGGGAGCCCAAAGCTTGCCAAGTAGTGGAATGCATGAGACTAACCGACGCACCCTCATCCAAAACAGTACCAGGTACTGCCTTATCATAAGCATGTACCATAATCTGGAAAGGCACATAGGATGGAAGGCGGAAAGCAGTCAAATGACTCCAGTCGAAGGAAACGACCGAACTACTTGGTGGGGGTATCGTATGATTGCCCCCCTGCTCTATAGGAATTGAAGGAGGACCCTCTTGATCAGCGGGGATAGGAGGGTCATTTTCAGACTCGGATAATCTGATGAGATGAGAAGAACATGAGGATGACGCTCTTCCGAAACAGAGTGATCAATAGGTGGTGAACCCAAGTCGACACTCTCTCCGACCAATGGTTGGTCTGGAACAGGCTTAGCACAGCCAGGTTCAGAAAGAGGAGGACGGACAAGAGAAGAATCTAATTCAATCTCTTGGTCGATGGGGAGAGGGTATGAAGAGAGCCTCTGGTAACCAACGGGAAGTTGGGGTGAAGAAACTGTAAGAATTTCCAAAACGGCAGAAGCTTTATCCATGAGCAGACAAAGGTGAAGGGGATGATTTCCTTCACATAGCCTACAGGGGGATCGAATCTTCCCTTGCTTCTTACTGTTTCCAGTTGATAGAGTAGCAACGCCATGAGCTTCAGAGGATGATGAGGGACGAGCCAGATTGTGGGACCATACTTCTAAGATCCTAGGAATGCCAGGACAATCATGAAGAAGATGGTCACCCTTTCACAATTTACAAGGAAACTTAACCTTCTGCGAAGGAGCAAAAGGTGTTCCAACCTGAGATCTACTCGGAGCAGTAGCTGCACAGGTGGCCTCAGGTTTATTAGACTTCTTCTTCTTCTTCATCTTCTTCTTCTTATTCTTAGTCTCCTGGTTACTAGATGTGAAACTTTCACCAGGCGAAGGAGGAGAGGAGGAGGAAGAAACAGGGGAAGAAGGCGTAGGCTCAGCCTTGGAATCAACATGTCATGGTTCAGACAAAGAAGATGGTGGAATAGGATTCATGATGCTCAAGACCACTGAGGTTGAAAACAACCATACAGGCAAACCGATGGTTAACCTAGGCAAAGATAATATTGCCATATACGGAGCACCGACATTTCCAAAAGAAGGAAATAGACCAGGGTTCCCATTTAGGGGAAGACCTTGACCGGTGGACTCGGGGACTATTGCCATTGAGAATGAGCCTAAAAAACACTCTTATCACAACCAAGAACTCAAACTATTACCAGGAATATTTTGTGGGCAGTAAATTTTATGACGCAGGAACAAAACTTGAACTTTTCATCTTTAAAGAGTCAAGAAAAGGACAAAAATATGACTCTAGTCGCCTTCGAATATTTAATGAGCTTGAAGTGACAAGTGCTCAGATGGATCTTTTCTTTTAAGGAGTATGAAAACGAACGAAAGTGACTACTCTGGAGAACTAGGCAAAAGGTTTACCAAACAACCCGTAAAACTGCATATACACCTTGGCAGTCATATGAAAACCAAGGACTTTCCATACGACAGTCAATCTTCCCAAATGTTGTGTTCAGTGCGTTACGGTTTGCAAGGCGATAGACATGGCTTCCTAAGGATAAAGGATGATAACCTAGTGGGGTCTTCCAACATATACTCAATGGTACATGGGAGCACAATTCCGTACTAGACTGCTATTGAGTCACAAAAGGAGGAATCACCCAACCTTGAGTGAAAACAATAGTGACTAGGTTTAACGATGCCAGAGCATGTCTCTAGCCTAGACCTCTAAATGATGAGTGTTATGTTCCAATGCGTTGTTAGATTTATTCAGTTCGTTTTAAGGTTGATCTTGAATTATGTTTCAGTTTTCAAGCCCTACTGTATGTATACAACAAAACCAAGGATGCAACTAAAATGAATGAAAGCATCTTTCATTTCAATGAACACCTACCTACAGAAGGGTAGAGAGATCATTCCCAAACCAAGAAAAATGAATGCAAACACTAAGAAAGACAATGCATCACACTAATCTCACGATGCATCGATATTACTTATGAAAGATTTAGAATTTGCTTTCCAATTTCTCAAACATGAAAATTCGTAATGCAAATGTACTTTCACTTTCGTATGCTAAATGAATGCAAACTTTTGATTTTATTTTTTGTTTTTGAATTTAAAGAGACAAACAAGCAAGTGTGAACTGATCGATCCAAACAATTGTGATCTATGCTTGGTAGTGAAGAAATCGAATCAATACCAAAGACTAGTCCAATAACTGTCACTAAAAAACAAACAAAAACAAAGAATGAGGAAGGCTCAATCAAACCAACGAGAAAGTTGTAAATGAATCTTGAGCAAACCAGCAACCAAGAAAATTGATTCAAGAAGCTTGAAATAATGAACTAGGTCACACGAACAAAAATGCAAGTTTCATTCAACAAAGCCAAAGAAAGAGTGACTTGACCATAAACAGGGAAAGACAAATGACTGAGCAAGCAAAAAAGGCAAGGGATCAAGGGGACTGGAAAACTCAGGGGAGAAAATCAATTTTACAGGTATCATCACGAGTACAACACTAGCAACTAGCACTGATAAGCAGCTAGTTGTAGCAATAGGGCGATGTCAGCGCGAAAGTACTCGTCTTTCCCGCGATGATCCGATTTCCAGGATCGTCGCGACTGTGTGATGTTACTCAATGATGCACATGATTTTACAAAAGAGTGAGCACGATGTCAGTGCGACTGTTAGACTAAGTTTCATGATGATGCAAAAAACAATGGCAAACAAGCCACAAACTCCCAAACAAAAACCAGCCAATCTAACAGATAATAGAAGGACCTCCCAGATCAATCTAGGTGACCCAAAAGACTTCTGATTAATCCCCAAAACAAAGAGAGACCAAATCAAAATCAAAACAAGAGCAAAGAGAAGAACATAGGATAGACTCCCCAGTGGAGTTGCCAATTTGTGATGCAGGAAAGTGTTCCCTCTGCGGACAGAGGCAACCCCTCTAGCCTTAGAGTGGGTCTAGTCACAAACAAGGACAGGTCAACAATAGCTTTCCTTAAATAGTCATAGTTATAGGCCTACATCAACCGGTGGTCGACGAAGTTCCGTTGCACTGCTCCAGCTTTCGCTTCCTTCTCCTCAATGAGTGATCAACCTGAAACAATGCAAAGGAAATACAACAAAGCACGTAACCGAAAAACAACAATGATCTATTTACTCACAAAGTCAAGAAGTCATGAGCTATCAAGTAAATTACATAACAAGACATAGGAAAACGTCATTGATTATATTAATAATGAAATAAGAGCAAGCTTACAACCAAAGTCTTGACGTCACAAGCATTCTCAAAGGAATCCAGCCAGCATGTTCTTCAAGCATTCACTCTTTGAAGATGGATCTCCCAACATACAAAGTCTCTCTCTCACTCATAAGTTTTACACAAAATCAAGGGCACTTCACAACCTTCCACGAGCTATCAACACTCACACTTTTTCACACCCACACCAGCTATCTATCAAACTCAAAAGCACTAATAGCACTGCTCAATCCAAGAATTTACCAACTACCAACTAGCTGATCATATCAAAGGTGAGTGTTTAAATAGGAGAAGGAGTCTCCATCAAAGGTGGAAGAGAGAGCTTATCCCCAAGGAAGGTAGCACAATTGACGGAACTACCATACCAAGGAAGGAAGGGTGACATAAACTAGGCCAACAACCAGGTCTGGAGTCATCCAGAAGGCTGACTGTTGGAACAAATTCGCCCAGTCTGAATCATCGTGGGTGTATAATAGATCCTTAGTGCTGACATCGCTAGTAAGCAATGTAGCCAGTGAGATCATCGCCAAAGATATCAAGTAGCCTCGTGACGGGGCATGAAATCAAACCATCATGGGAAATAGATGTACTTTCACGCTAGCAGTGCGGCTGGACTATTTATGAGCGTCGTTCAATGCGTATATTAAGTCCATAGTAGCGATGAGGAAAATAACTTAGGAAAAGTGGGTCAATTGGCAGCATAAGAGAGAATTTGTTCAATATGAGCATGTTTGACTTGGACACATGACACAGTAGATGGACTAGGAGTGAAGGCAGTGACAAATTATTGTGTAACAGTTGGTTCCTGTGACCTACAGAAAAGACCAAAAAACTTGTGGAAGTTAGAAATTTGACTGATCTAGGGTTAGAATGCTACTAAAAAACATTAAGAGACTAAAAAAGAAAAACCCTAAGTTGAAAACTGAAGGTCACCTAGGTTTTTGGATCATAATTAAAAACACAGTGGAGTCGCCAAATTGTTATTGTGTTTTCTTCTCAAATGTGTACGAAAAAAAACCACTTTAGGTTGTGGATGACAAACAACCCGAACGATGAAAATGGATGCTAAACATTGTATATTTGTAGCAAATGATAGAAAAAAATGTGCCAAAGCCCTGATCTATGCCACAATCATAGTTAAATGGCAAAATGGAATAGTAAAATAAGCGCAAGTAACTCCAATAATCCAATGGAAACCAGATATATAAAGAATATATTTTATTAAACAACACCTGTGAAGGGAACAAATAATGTTGTCAGTCCCCGTTTATTCAATGGGTTTTTGGCTATCCTCAAATGTCTTCAGCTTTTGTACAGTCTCTCTCCTCTATAATGTGTAAAACCCAGCAAATAAAATGTTTGAGTTTAGTGAGAACTCAAATGGAAAAGAAAAATGGTGTGTGACGGTGATAATAATCGAAAGTGAATAATGAATGGAAAACCCTTCTATTTATAACAAAATATTAGGTTATCCTCAAATAATGAGCAATAATAAAATATTGTTGACCCCATTCCAGAAATAACCATTTTGAATATTTTATTATGTTTGGTTAGAGGGAAAAAGTATTTAAACTTTTAGTTAACAATAATAAATAAATAAATGATTTATTTATCATCTCAAGAAATATGGTTAAGGAATAATAAACAAGTAATGTTTTATTTAATTATTCCTAAGGGATTTGGTCAAACTTGAGAAGGAATAATAACTAATTAATGATTAATTAATTATTCCTAGAGAAATATAAGATAATTAGTGATTTCTCTATTTATTTCTCGTAATTGGGTCAAATGTGACAAGGAATATTAATTAAACAATGGCTTAATTAATTATTCCTAGAAGATAATTAAATAAATAGTGATTTATTTAATTATTATTCATGGGTTTAATTATAAATGACTTAACAAATGTGATTTATTGAGTAATTTGTCACAGTGAAAGAAATTTTACTATTGTAAAATTGGGCTTACATGGTGTACTTCGATCCATCTAGTAAATTATGGCTAGATGATCATTTTTTTTTTATAACATTCAGTTATGGTCCCTGGGCAAACAATTCTTCCTCAATAGATGCTTCCTCTGGCAGCAACGGTGTGAATACCTTAAATTTTATAGAGTTTGGATCCTCAGTTACTTTTGAGGTAGGCTTTTGTACTGACATATACGATAATAACCGAGAAATTGGCTCTACACCTTCTACGTTGATATCCTCAAGCCCCTCATTCAGATCTTCTTTGTCCAAGCCTTGAGGCTCCATTGGATGCTTTTTTTAGTCTATTTTTCCCTTTTGTCTCTCCTCGGTTGGAATTTTTTGTGATGATTACCGAACCAAGGTCTGCTGCAACATTTTCTACTTTTTCTCTCCTACTGCAGAGGCAGTAGGCTTTTGCCTTGGCAGCCTGGGTATTGTAGCATGGACTAGTGGTGTTGCAATCATGATGTTCCCTAATCCTGTCTTCAGAATCTCTTTGTCAACTTCCTCCCAACTCAGGTAACAAGACATGCAACAACACATTTGGCTCTTTAAGCACAAAAACACAGAAAATTCTCAAGAGGAAAAGTGTCCAAATGTGAAGCAAGGTGCAATAATTATAACCCAATTCAAATTCAAATTCTTTGTTCCCCCTCATATCATCCTCATAGAAGCGAATTTGGCAACAAATTTTCCCAGATTTTCGCCTTAAATGCATTTCTCCCGCTCCTCCTAATTGAAAATTCCCTTTCAAATCAATCATTGCTATTCCAAAGGTCACTTTTTAGGTAGGGTACATGGGAAACTTCCTTTTGGAGCAGCTACCTCATCGCAACTTCCACCTGCACCATCTTCCAAACCCTCGTGCAGCCTTCCTTGTTCGATAAATAAATTCCCTAACCGAGTAGTTTATAGTCTTGTGCTCTCTTTCAACTGCCAAAAGCACTAATACTTTCCCGTGGTCATGTAGTCATTACATAGGAGTGGGATAATCCTTGTAAACCTTCAATCTGATCTCATTAATCCTGCCAGGAAATACTTCCCCATTTAATTTTGCAAGATGAACTATGCCACCATCCGAGATATCCTTAATTACATAGGGTCCTAGCCAATACACCTAAAACTTCCCTAAAAATTTGGTAAACTTGTTGTCATACATGAGGACCAAATTGTCATTCTTAAAAGTGTGCTTCTTAATGTGATGATCATGCCATGCCTTTTCTCTAGCTTTATACACCTGCTGATGAGAGCCATCCAAAAAGTGGTCTTCCTCTAATGTAAGTAGCTACACTAGGTATTCCTCCATTACGTCATGATCTAGCATCTCAGTTATTGTTGTGATCCTTAGGCTGGGCACTATGTATTCCATTGGCATCACTGCTTCTAGTCGATAAACTAGTCGAAATGGTGTTTTCCTAGTCAATTTCTTATAGGTCATCCTATATGCCCATAGAACCACTGGTATGTGCACATCCTAATCATTCCTATTAACATTGCATATCTTTGTTAGGGCATTATCCAAGATCTTTTTGAAAACCTCGATAGTGACATTCACGTGCGGATGATACAACGTACTCTTCTGATGGCACACCTAAAATTCTTTTGTTAAAGCTACAATTGTCTCATTCAAAAAGTGTGAACCTCGATCACTTATCAAAATATTCGGGCATCCAAACCTTGACAGAATAAAATCGAATATGAACTTCACAGCAGTGTTCACGCTGCAATCCTTCACAGGCTATGCCTTGGCCCGCCTAGTTAAGTACTCCATCGCAGTGATAATATAATGTGCTCCTATCTTCCTCTGAGTGGTTGAATAGGTCCAAAGTCAATTGCCCATTAATCAAATGATTTTGGCGTGACTTGTGGATTTAATGGCAGTTCATCCCTTCGTGATGGCCTCCCAATCCTTTGACACACATCGCATGCACTGCAGTACTCCTTAGAATCTTTATGTAACATAAGCCACCATAATCCTACTCACAGAATCTTCTGTGTAGTTTCATTGCCTGCATAGTGTCCTCTAGCGACACCACCATGTGCCTCAGCTAAAATATTGTCTTTCATATTCAGGCACATTTCGACGTAGAACTTCAGTTGAACCCATTTTATATAATTTCCCTACAATCATGAAAAAATATGCAGCACTGAAAACTAATTCCTTCTCCTATTGTGTCATATTGATCCAATATTTTTTTCTTATAGATGCATCGAAATTACATATAACAAAGCACTTAAAAACCATGGAACATAAGCATATAAAATGAAGATAAAAGAGACATAATCATGCATGAGATGAAGACACAGAGATTTGAATATGGAGTTCTTCCAATTTGGACTACATCTTTGGGCCCTAATCAATAGTGGGGAGGATTTCATTCATTAAATGGCATGTGTTGGCTTGTATGGGCCTAACCCAGGTTCAGAGGTGATTTAGCCAAGCAAATCTTGGTACTACTGGCCCTTTTGACAATAGTCCACAGAGTGCGGATTGAGGTCTCACTCGAAGTAGTATGGTAGGGTGCTAGAACTAGGTTTCCGCACCCTAGGGACGTCTGATGGGCTTGTGGAGGTTCGTGGTCTGACCCGTCACTACGCGCCCTTGCTATTCCTTCACAACCAGTGTTTTTGTTTCCGTGCCGCCCTACTCGGGGCACGACCCATAGAATACCCAAGTTCCTTGCTAATTAACCGATTACTTAACTTGTGTGTGTAATATTAATGGTTATTACAAAATATTCCACAATCATATCAGTGCGCGCGATACATAAACTAATATAAACATAAAGAAGACAATGCACAACAAATACACAATAAGAATCAACTTCTCTTTATTAGTCTTCAGTCCCGATTATAGGCTTAACACCACCCTGTGCACTGAGCTTCAGGGGTTTGCGCACTCAGCTGCAGACTCTACTAGACCTCTACGCACTAAGCTGCAGAGCCTCTTCCTACTACTACGACCCAATACACTTAGAATCCTACTCTAAGCTCGAACCATTCCTTCGCTACTCACTATATTATCAACTATCTTTTCAACTTAGAGCCTCACTCTATTTATACAATCCCATGGTCCATGGACCATGGGTAGGCCGACATGACTTTACATTACATTACATTGCTTTAGGGTGGACAACCCTATGACTTAACCTCTACTTCGCACTCTGCGCCCGCAATTCATAGGGTCTTACAAAACCTTTGACCAAAACTTGGGCTTTGAGCCCAAAAACCTGTTGTGGGGGGATTCCATGCCCAACAGGCCCCCAATACAATCATCGTGACTCATCCCAAGTCACTCTGTTGTTACAGCGATCTTGGCACGAAGCCCCTCCAACTGTTTCCATACTACCCGAAGGTCCGCGGAGCACTGTTCTGCAGTTTGCTGGACCTGTTTCATGCATTCCTCTGGTGCTTCTTTGTGAGGATCTATTATTTTCCTTAGCACATATATCCCCTGGATTTGTGTGAGCTTTCCCTCAATCTCGACCGCAATGGTGAAGGCCTCATCAATCCAAGGTTGGGCATGCGCTTTGAGAAGTGCCTCTTTCTCTCTTTCAGCATCCACCTGTTCCTTCAGTGCCCTTGCTTGCTGCATCTTTGCCAATCGTTGGGTGAGGATGACTATCTGCACAGTTCCCCTTACACTGTCATACTACTCCTGTAGTTCGCGTGCCTCTATTTCTAGGGGTTGTATGTTGGGATCCTCCTGCAAGGATGTAAGGACATCAAAAGCTTGATCCAACATACCGGTACAGTCTTGCACTACCCGTCTGATTTCTTCCAATATTGTTTGAATCATGCTAACGCTTTTCTCTCTAACTTCTGGAGGAGTGGAAGGTTGCACCTTCATCTGAGCTCAGCAATTTGGAGGTTCAACTTCAGCTGCACTTGTGTTGTTTCCTCATGCGTGCTTTGGACTCCACTTGCCAAATAGTGGATCTAAATTTTTGTTGGTAGATTTGCAACGATGGATAATTCTGGAATGCGCCGACATGCTTCATCCACTGTTTGCGCGATCTGTCGATTCTGTGACACTAGCTCATCACGCTGCAAGCTAAGTTGTTCAATGTTGATCTTCTACTCACTCAATACCTAGATTGTGCAACCTTCCCGGGTGCATATTTCTATTGTTATGCCCTCCTACAATTGGTACAATGTGTCTCGCGGAAGGGCAGCCAAATTTAGGCCAAGTCCCTTGATCCTGCTTGTTATAGCCTAGATTGACCTCAGGCTGAAGGAAGGCAATTCTAAGGTAACCACAAACCAAGCTTAACCTGGTAGCTTGCCCTACCAGGTTGGGAGAGGGCTCTCTCCTTATGAATCTCAGTCAAAATGACTAGATCATGAACAATATTTTATGCTAGGTATAGTAGCTCTAGGGTTTTTATTGATTTTGTTGGTTTTTTGCTGGATTAGATGGAACTGAGAAATTTGGGTCTGGGAAATTAGGTTAGAATGCAGGGTGTTCTATGGGAAAGGTAAGTATAGGCTTTAGCACTGGAAATTAAGTGATATGAGATGTCTAAGACTGGTGAGAAGTTAAGGAGGGCATGGAGCAATCATGTATACTTCTCAAACAACAGAAAGCATAAAATACTGAAAGATTTCCCAAGGTAGAGCACTATAAACAATGAATTCTACCTATCTATTTTGATATCGTTCAGTCATAAGCAGTGAAGTAGCTGATGGAATACATAAAACATGTAAACAAACTGATAACAAAGAATAAACTATGCGAAAACACCATACCACAAGTATCCCATAAAAATAGTTGCAACTCCTATTAATTTCCTTGCCAAACTACTTACAATCATGTATAATATAGTTCAGAGCATCCAAGATTATCCAACCTTTGCTAATGATAGAAAAAGGACATAACATAGACATCAAAACACCTATTCTAGCCATCAGTGGTCGAAACCAAGAGAAAAGGAGCTGTTACAACCATTTCCAAATAGGGAACAAGAATATAGGTAGTGGAACAACTTGCCTCTATAAGCATGGAAACTGATTCATTGACCCCAAAACCACCTCAAACTGATGAATCTACCCTCTAAGATCATTTCACTACTAAATTTACATGCCAAGTCATTAATAAAAAATCATCCATGAAGAGAGAGAAACTCAACTTGCAGTGAAAGTAGGCGAAATTTTGATTTTCTGGCAAACTGGTCAAAAGCGCAGCGCCACTTTCCACCCACTTTTGGAGGCCTTCCCCTTAGCCACATTTAGCCCATGATGGCTCATTGGAACGGTCGTCTAGTCTCCTTTCTGGAACAACTTGATTTTTTTTATTTGGAGGTCAGTTACCCTCTCAAAACTGAAATCCCCCAAGGCAGCTTCTGTGTGTCCAAAAAGAGGCAGAAAGGTCATTTTTTGATAGTTTGTGGACATTTTGATGGGCCAATTTTGCTCCAAAATTTCTGAAATTTTCTGGGATGGATGCTCTCATCATTCTAAATCCAAATATATAATTTTTTTCTCCAACAAATGCTCCAAGGAAAAGCGCAACACCAGTGGTGTTGCGCTTCTAGGCTAGTTTTCTGTGTTGAAAATTGCAAAATTTGAAAAATGCAAAAATCATCCAAACTTGCCTAATTTTGGCATGGGACACCACCATCAGCTACGTTTTTTGGCTAGTGAGGCTTCAGCTAATATCCTCAACTTATCTTGCTCCTTTTTTCTCTTTGAAGCCTTCCTCAACCTAGCTTTAAGCTTCCTGATCCTCATGTTACAAATTTTGTTGCGGGTCATGTAATGGTATGCCATGTGGTGAAGCATATTCTTATCCCCATTGGCCTTCTCAATCAGCCCTTCAAGATGTATGCTAACCCTCTCAAACCATGTTTCCCTATCATTCTCAATCTCTTGCTCAATAGAAGTCAACTTGACATGAGCCTCCTTGGCCTTTTGCCTGTTTTCTTTAATCATTTGCAGCTCCATGAGGACTTGTTTGTCACTCAGTTGCTTTCTTTCCTGTTCCAAATATCTGATGATGAACTTGGATCTTTCTAAGTTATCTACCAAGGATTGTATTTTTTCTTCTTATTCCTTTATGATAATGTCTTTGACAGTTTCCGGATCCTGAGTTTCCAAGTCAATGCCATCCACTCCATGATAAGTAAAGAGCTGTTGTGAACACTTATGGACAATAATGGGATAGGGTGGATGAATGAAATGAACAGATTGAAGATTAAGGAATATGTGAGAGTATGATGAGCAAACAAGTTTTTAGGGATGAATAGGGTTTTAGGAAGAGTGAGTAGGTTTTGTAGGGTTGATGGAGAGTGTAAGTAGGAATTAGGGAAAATTTATGAGGGGAATGGGATTTAGGAAATGTAGTATGTGGGAATAGGGTCTTAGGGAATAATGGAAAGTAGATAGGGCAAATGAAACAATAGAGAAGTGAGGAAAACTAGGGTTTCACCCTAAAAGCTAGGGTTTTAGTTTTAAGAATGCTAAACACCAAACTTGGCAAACAAACCCTAGATCATAAGATATGATGTTTGTACTTATTTGTAAGAGAGAAAAATTGATGACTTCTAGGTGAATTTGGCAAGTGTAGAACGTTTTGGGCAATTTGGATCTTGGCTAGGTAGAAGCGCAGTGCCTCACACAGGTGTACAGTGCCACTTTGAAAGCGCAGTGCCCGTGTAAATTTACACAGGGGAATGTTTCCAGGTGCGTGACACCACTTCAAAAATGCAGCGCCCTCCTCAAAAGCGCAACGCTGGTCAATTTTGTCCAAAAACACAGCAACTGACTTGCATTTGCCCAATAATGCTTGGAATCAACCCTTAGCTCTCCTTTCGACACTTTGAACTTCAAATATAACACAATGAAAAGATAAATAGAAGGATGGATTTATATAGCTTTCACTTTTTTATTTTTGTTGGTGAAAACCCACTTTTGTAATGTCTGTCTGCTTGTCCAATACTCTATTTTTTTATGCTTGATTTCTTTGCTTTGATAGGTGGACTGATGCTCAAATTATTTGATTTTTTTCAGTGGTATTACTTTGGCAAGATCACCAAATTTCCAAGAGCATCATGGGACCATTATTACATATGAGAACATTAAAATTACATCAAATTTAAACAACAAAATACAAATGCTATGTTTTCACCTCAAAACTAGTTTTGAGGTGAGAACTTCATTAAACTTACAAATTAACAAATTATGAGTTTTCTGATCATTATTATCATCCTCATGTGTCCACTGACCATTATTAGCAATAATCACTAAATTTTGACCATGGTGGAAACCCTAACACGTAAAGAGACTGAAACCTTATGTAATTGATGAAATGAACTGAGAAGGAGCACAAATCATGACTGAAAGGTATGAAAGGAGGTCACTAGGTACATATCATGAGGGAAAAAATGAAATAAACACTACCATCAGTAGATCCATGACCTAATGGAATGCAACCTCATTAGAATGGGACTCCTAGTATGAAATGAAAAAGAGTAAATTTTGATCACTGATGGCAGTGTGAAGACACTGACGCTAACATTGGCTCCAATGGGGATGGTAGCTCCTTGGAGATGCCAAGAACACCGTAGACCTAGTAGCTTTATCCATTGGGCATGGAGTCAGAAAAACTCAATTTAAAATACATGACTGAAAATTGATGACTCAAAGACACTAACTGTTGAATTTGACTCAATACTAAAACACAACTAACAAACTGGAAAAGATGGTCGAAGTGGAGCTTATTCAATAAAACCTACTCTAACTGTTCCATTCATCACCTGATCAAGTGAAATAAAACAACCAATGCAACCAAGTAAGAATTTTGGCTGCTATTTGAATTCTCCGCAACTGCTTTCTTATGAATAACAAGAGAGAACTACTGAAAGGAAACTCCTATGAAAACTTGTAAACAGATCCATTGAATAATATGGATTCTCTATCTGACTCCAAAAATACTGCATAAGGATCTTGAAATTCATGTGCACTGGGGCTTAGCTCATCCAATGGATTACTTTTCTTCTCCTCATACGATGAATGCAAACTTTCATCTAAGCTTTGTGACAAGACTCCTGCTGAAAATGACAAAGAAACCAGCTGCCGAATCAAGTTTGTATCAATACTTTTTTCAAGCTCACAGTTAGCTAATGGAGAAGGACTTTGACTGCAAATATCATCCAACACATCAGCTATTGGATTGTGAGAAACTTGAAAATATTGTTGCAACCCATTTTCTATTGGTTCCAATGAGATTGCATGATTTTCTAGAGGTTGTTCATTTGAAGATGTACTATGTGAAATTCCCTTCAAAAACTGAAATGATTCAAAACATAATGGTACAAAATCATCTTGCATCATTTGATCATATGTTCTAGCTTCCAAGTACTCATCTACAACCTGACTTTCAATGGCATTTGGGGGCTGCAAATCTAGATATGAGAAGTCTTGGACAAAGATTTCATTGCCCTCAAGATGGTCCAAGTAAAAACTTATTGATAATTGATTTCTGATTGCATGAAAGTTGTCTCTGATGAACTGAAACAAAGAAGAACAAAAAGGCAAAGATCCTTCACTTACTTCAAAATTTTCTGCACTTTCCTCCTCACATCCATAGCTGATATGCAACAACTAGTCACTGTATTCGAGTTGTTGAAAGTGAACTTCCTCCTTCCACAAACCACCTGTTGATTCATTTGCAAGATTAGCCTCTGTTTGGAGAACATAATCATCATCATACTGATCAAACTGAGGCAAATCATCGGAATAAAATACATCATGAATCATACATGTCATATCAATAGATATCTCTTCTCCAAGATGATCTATAAAACAATCATTATTAGATCTATGACAATTGGGATAAGAAAGAAATTGTTTTGGACCAACCACTTGTTCTTCTTCAATCAGCGAGCCATGGTCTTGAACATCATACTCATTCCTGGTGATGATATTTTGTATCATCTCTTCCACTGCACTTACCAAAATGTTGAGCTTTACCTCTAAAGATGTCAATTCCTCTAGATCTATGTTCTTCATATTTTCTTCCTTCAACTTTGCCCTTCTGATGAGCAGATTATCCCCTACATCTATTGCACTATTTTGCATCTCTTCAAGTGTTGCAAGGTTCCTTTCCCTCAGCTGAAACTCCATTTTCAGATCAAAGGCATCTGGGTAGTGCAAGAGAGTGGATCCAGGAGGAGGTCTTATATTAACAGGCATAAAAAAATAGACTTGGTTAAACCTGGCAAAAACCTGTTGCACTGTCTCCCCTAGCATTCTTTTCAGCTGGTTATATTCTTCTAGAATCAAGAAAGGGTTTTTTCTGACCACCGACTTGTCAAGGAAAAGTTTGATGAACTACTGGAAATCTGAGATGCTCGCATCAGGTAGGGTTTTGAACCAACTCTTGACTTTGCCTTGCAAAGAAAGAGAAAAAAATCCTAATACTAGCATCCTCTTCATCAACTTCAAAAAGGTCAAGAAAAGACTCAAAATTCAGTACATGTCTCTCAGTAGCGATATTGTCACATTCACCATCAAATCTTGGTAGATATAGGTAATGATTTTTAGGGAAAGCATGGGATATAGGAGGTAAAATCAGAGGCTTCTATCTATCTAGAATTTTACAAGGTATAAGAATATGTACAGAAGGTGTAGAATCAGTCTTGGTCTCTTTAGGCTCATCAATTTGAAGATGGTCATCATAAGATTTGGAAGAAGGGTCTTGATCAAGATCAAAGGCATGCAAATATTTTGTATTCACAATCTTCAAAGGGAAAGAATCAAATGCAGGTCTAGGATCTTTTCTCAAATATAGTATACTTTGCAAAGCCTTCTTGACATTCTCGAGAAAACAGAAGAAATAATTTATAACAAAGAACATAATGTCTTGGATGAAATTCCAACTTGAATACCTGCTCTTTCCATATTGTCCTTTCATGTTTATGCTAGTCAGGTTCAGACTCTAGTGGAGTCCTTGGATCTGATCTCGAAACTGATTTGGAGTCACCAAGTGAACGATCTCAGACTTCTAGTGTCTGATCATTGTCCACCATCAACAATCAGATCTAAACTTGATACATTTTATTGAGGAACATAAAACAACATTCCCTAATATGGTCGCCACTATGTTATAGCCTAGATTGGCCTCAGGTTAAAGGAAGGAAATTCTAGGGTAACCACAAACCAAGCTTAACCTGGTAGCTAGCACTACCAGGTCAGGAGAGGTCTCTCTCCTTATGAATCTCAGTCAAAATTACTGGATCATGAACAAGATTTTATCTAGGTATAGTAGCTCTAGGGTTTTGATTGATTTTGTTGGTTTTTTGCTGGATCAATTGGAACTCAGCAATTTGGGTTTGGGGAATTAGGTTAGAATGCAGGGTGTTCGATAGCGAAAGGTAGGTATAGGCTTTAGCATTGGAAATTAAGTGAGATGAGATGTCTAAGACTGGTGAGGAGCTGAGGAGGGCATGGATCAATCATGTATCCTTCTCAAACAGCAGAAAACATAAAATACTGAAAGATTTCCCAAGATAGAGCACTGTAAACAATGAATTCTACCTATCTATCTTCATATCATTCAGTCAAAAGTAGTGAATTAGATGATGGCATACATAAAACATGTAAACAAACTGATAACAAAGAATAAACTATGCAAAAACACCATACCACAGGTATCCCATAAAAATAGCTGCAACTCCTATTAATTTCCTTGCCAAACAGCTTAAAATGATGTATAATATAGTTCAGAGCATCCAAGAGTATCCAAAATTTGCTAATGATATAAAAATACATAATATAGACATCAAACCACCTATTCTAGCCATCAGGGGTCGAAACCAAGAGAAAAGGAGTTCATTTCCAAACAGGGAACAGGAATATAGGCAGTGGAACAACTTGCCTCTATAAGCATGGAAACTGATTCATTGACCACAAAACCACCTCAAACTGATGAATATACCCTATAAGATAATTTCAATACTAAATTTACATGCCACGTCATTAATTATAATCATAAAATCATCCATGAAGAGAGAGAAAGTCAACTTACAGTGAGAGTAGGTGAAATTTTGATTTTCTAGCAAACTAGTCAAAAGCGCAGTGCCACTTTCCACCCACGTTTGGAGGTCTTCCCCTTAGCCACATTTATCCCATGATGGCTCATTGGAAAGGTATTCTAGTCTAGTTTCTATAAAAACTTAAATTTTTTCATTTTGAGGTCATTTTGCGCGCGCCCCCCCCCCCCCCCCTCCAAACGGAAATCTCCCAAGGCAGATTCTATGTATCCAAAAAGAGGCAAAAAGGTCATTTTTTGATAGTTTTTGGACATTTTGATGGGCAAGTTTTGCTACAAAACTTCTGAAATTTTCTGGGATGGATGATCTCATCATGCGGAATCCAAATATATAATATTTTCATCCAACAAATGCTCCAGGAAAAAGCGCAACACTACTGCCAGTTTTCTGTGTTGAAATTGCAAAATTTGAAAAATTCAAAAAATCATCCAAACTTGCCCAATTTTGGCATGGGACACCACCATCAGTTGCTTTGATGTACTAATGAGGCTTCAGCTAGTATCCTCAACTTATCATGCTATTTTTTTTTCTTTAAAGTCTTCCTCAACCTAGCTTTAAGCTTCCTGATCCTCATGTTACAAATTTTGTTACGGGTCATGTAATGGTAGGCCATGTGGCGAAGCATCTGCTTATCCCTGTTGACCTTCTCAATCAGCCCTTAAAGATGTATGTTGACCCTCTCAAGCCATTTTTCCCTATCATTCTCAATCTCTTGCTCAATAGAAGTCAACTTGACATGAGCCTCCTTGGCCTTTTGCCTGTTTTCATTGATCATTTGTAGTTCCATGAGGAGTTGTTTGTCACTCAATTGCTTGTTTTCCTATTCCAAATATATGATGATGAACTTGGCTCTTTCTAAGTTATCTGCCAAGGATTGTATTTTTTCTTCTTGTTCCTTTATGATAATGTCTTTGAAAGTTTCTGGATCCTGAGTTTCTAGGTCAATGACATCCACTCCATGATAAGTGCTGCTGTGAACACTTATGGACAATAATGGGATAGGGTGGATGAATGAAATGAATAGAGTGAAGATGAAGGAATATGTGAGAGTATGATGAATGAACAAGTTTTTAGGGATGAATAGGGTTTTAGGAAGAGTGAGTAGGGTTTGTAGGGTTGATGGAGAGTGTAAGTAGGAATTAGGGAAAATGTATGAGGGGAATGGGATTTAGGAAATATGGTATGTAGGAATAGGGTCTTAGGGAAGAATGGAAAGTAGATAGGGCAAATGAAACAATAGACAAGTGAGGAGAAAGAGGGCTTCACCCTAAAAGCTAGGGTTTTAGTTTTAAGAATGCTAAACACCAAACTTGGAAAACAAACCCTAGATCATAAGATATGATGATTGTACTCACTTGCAAGAGAGCAAAATTGATGACTTTGAGGTGAATTTGGCAAGTGTAGAACGTTTTGGGTGATTTGGAGCTTGGCTGGGCAAAATCGCAACGCCTCACACAGGTGCACAACGCCACTCTGAAAGCGCAGTGCCCGTGTAAATTTACATAGGGGAATGCTACCAGGTGCGCAGTGCCACTTCAAAAATGCAGCGCCCTCAAAAGTGTAGCATCGATCAATTTTTTCCAAAAACGTAGCAATTGACCTGTATTTGCCCAATAATGCTTGAAGTCAATCATTAGCTCTCCTTTTGGCACTTTGAACTTCAAATCTAACACAATGAAAAGATAAGTAGAACGATGGCTTTATATAGCTTTCACTTTTTTATTTTTGTTGGTGAAACCCACTTTTGTAATGTCTGTCTGCTTGTCCAATACACTGTTTTTTGATGCTTGATTTCTTTTCTTTGATAGGTGGACTGATGCTCAAATTATTTGATTTTTTGTAGTGGCCGTACTTTGGCAAGATCACCAGATTTCCTGGAGCAGCATGGGACCATTATTACATATGAGAACATTAAAGTTACATCAAATTTAAACAATAAAATACAAATGTCTGTTTTCACCTCAAACCTAGTTTTGAGGTGAGAATTTCATTAAGCTTACAAATTAACAAATTATGACTTTTCTGATCATTATTATCATCCTGATGTGTCTGCTGACCATTATTAGCAATAATCACTGAATTTTGACCATGGTGGAAACCATAAGACCTAATGAGACTGAAACCTTATGTAATTGATGAAATGAACTGAGAATGAGCACAAATCATGACTGAAAGGTATGAAAGGAGGTCAGCAGGTATATATCATGAGGGAAAAACTGAAATAAACACTACCATCAGTATATCCATGACCTAATGGAATGAAACCTCATCAGAATGGGACTCCTAGTATGAAATGCAGAAGAGTAAATTTTGATCACTGATGGCAATGTGAAGACACTGACACTAACACCGCCCACCGTGGCTCTGTCCTCCTCGCTCTCCATTGTTAACACTCCTTCCGGTAGCACTATGGTGTTGGCCATTCTTGCACACAGTAGCTGCTTTGTTGCTGATGTACCTGCGGCGCCGTAGGCGGCTACTGTGCCTTCTTGTGGGGGCCGAACTTGAAGTTCCTGCAGCTGCACCCTTAGGGCCCCCAACACAATTTGTTGCTCCGTCATGGCTTCCTGGAACGCCTCCCTGGTGACCTCACGAACCGTGTCACCGATGTCGCAGAGGTCACCTTCTGCCATTGTAGTTTGTTTGATGTCCAGTTTGGATGCCTTGACCCTTTTTCATGGACGTGATCTCTCCGGGATGTGCGGTCATTTCATCTAGGTGGCCGTTGTGCTCGGGTCTGCCCCTTCTGCTATATTTGGTCCCTATTCTGTAAACATGTTTTGGCTCCCTTCCTCCTACGTTGCAGTGGCCCCTGTTTCTTGTACTACTGCTACTTTTTTGGTAGCCCTTGCCTATTCTGCGGCTACTTCATGGGAAACCCTTACCTCCGCGGCTGCTTGTTTGTTGCGCCTTTGTTGGGCCAACTTCGTGACATGCAACTTGCTTGCGTCCTTCTGCTTTTGTGATAGTGTTCTATCCTTCTCTTCCAGATTTGGGGCGTGCCACTCAAGAGTCCATGATTCCAGCACAAAGAATATCACATCATCAATAGCGATGAAGGGGAGCTTGGTCCAGTTCTATGCTAGATCTCTACGTGCCTTGATATACACATTATGCATATCCGCCTTGAAGTCTGCAAAGCTCCGCAGAGTGTTGTACATTATGGGGGATAGGGTGGCCTCATATTGATCCACATCCGAATGCTCGCCTCCATGAGGACCCATAAAATATTTTTTTTGTGGATCCACGTGTCTTCCTTCATAGCCCAGAGTGACACATACTTTGCGGCCTCTGGTAAGACCTGTTCAATATTAGGGAAATAACGATCCTCAGGGTTCCCCTATTACCAGCAAAATTGACACGAGAAAACATGCGTAGTGGAAGGTCTTTCCTTGCTCCTGGGCTTGTTTGTAGTTATTGAAGAACTCCTCACAGAGGAACTCGGCCCAGTTGAATCGGACCCCCTCTATGCATTGTTCTGCCAGTGCAACTACTGACGCTAGTACCTCATCTCCGCGACATTTTCACATTACCTTCCTGGCCAAGAGTTGTGATGAGCCTCATAAATGGGTAATTATATGGACCCATTTTACCTCCTAACCTAGTCAAATCCACCATTCTCTTATCTTATTGTATGATTTTCTGGTTATATTTATGCTTATAGAGTGAGTTGAGTTAGTTATGATGCCATGTGGTCTAATATGTGTTTAATGCAGATTATTGATGAATTTTGAGGTCAAAGTCAAGGATCCAGTGGACAAATGGTAGCAATAGCTTGAAGTGGACAAAAGAGCAGACTTATAGGAGGGAATCCCCCTCATTTGTTACTCCTCACTTCGAATTCCCCTTCATTTAGCTCGGAGTACAAACAGCCAAGTCATGCACTAGAAGGCAGCCGACCAAGTGGAGGATGATTAATGATTATCTCAAGTTTTGGGAACCAAGCCTCCCTGATTTTAAGGAAGCTGCTGGTAGCTTCATTTGAATAAGTAGAGAGGCCTAGGGCCTCACTAGGGTTGGATTTTTGTTGGATTTTTGTTGTACTTTTGCTTATGTAAACTCTGCTCAACTTCGAGCTTATTATTTTGACAGTTCCATGTAATCTTGTTATTGTTTTGGAAATAAAGACGGAATCCTTTTTGAGCTAGCACTGAGTTACCTCAGAGGGTTGAAGCTCTTGGTTTAGGGCCAAATCCAAGTAGCCAAGCTCCTCTTTACTTGTATTTTTATGTTTTATTTCAGTTTGTAGATTAGGTTGTTGTTAGATGCATTTCTTTTATGGTTAAGAATAGGTTGCTTTTGATGATTCAGTAGTTTGCTTCCATTTGTGCTTTCTATAGCAGGTTAAGTAGTGATAAAGAAAATATTCAAAAGGCTATAAATAGTGCCTTGGCCTCTCTTCCCCCCTTTTGGACCATGATTTGAGGCAAAGACCCTCTTGCTGCCTCAAAAACATAGATTTTCCTCATTCATAGGACTTCTAGTGTTTGCAGCTCTTTAGCTAGTCAATAGTCTAGTTTGCTTTTCTTTCGAACTTATCCATCATGCTCATTTCTTTATTTACAACAATATTATTTCATGTTTTACTTCCTTGCATCATTTCTCAACATTTTGTTTCATAGATCATAGTTTAGACTATTCTGATGCAAAACTCAGTTTTCCTAGATGCACTTCTTGCATTGCTTGCTTGATCTTATTGGTTGACTGTCAATTGTTTATGTAGAATATCTCTTCTAGCAGTAGGCTAGCCTAGCAACCATTCCATCGTCCATCTGATCCATGCCCTACAAGTCGCCCAAGTCTCCCCTCAATTCTACCTTAGTTTCATGCATTTTCCATAGAATTTCTTCCTCTCTCCTTGAGCAAATACAATCATCTTTCTCTCTCCTGATGATTCTTGGTAGACCCTAGGTTCTCTAACACTTCATTCCAACCTTCATCCTCCTTTTCCACCCACTCTCACACATTCAAAAAAGTGAAAACTACTCTCAGCCTCCTCCTATAGGCCTCCTGTAGGACGTTGTTTTTCCTCCTGTAAATTTCCTGTGTCCTCTTGTAGATTTTCCTGTAGGCTTTCTTTTGAAGGTTGATTATGGGAAAAGCCTCCAAAAGGCCACTTGAGACCTCCTAGGACCCAACCACACCATCCTACAACCTCTCAAGTCCCAAAACCACCCTCCAACACCACCTATTCACTGCCACATTCACAAACAATAAATTACATACATGTCAAATTCACATAAAAATACATGAAAATCCAAAAAGATGTTTTCTGCTCATTTACTTCTATAAATAGCTTAGTTAGATGTTGTTTACTTCTTTGAATAGATAATTGCATTCTTTTCATGGTTTTCATAGTGCTTTATGCAAAAGTAAGATTAGTTGGTTAATTAGGATTTACTTGGTTTGTTTTACATTTTAGTCTTTCTCCTTTCTACAGTTAGAGTAGTATTTGTAGAGTAGTCTTTCTCTCCTTTCATCACATATAGAGCTTCTTCTAGAATCCATAGAAGTTGGCTTGACCTCCTAGTGATCTTGCACCGACTGACGAAGTGACAACCTGCAGTAAGAACTAATACTTGTGCATACAGCACTGTCGCTTCCAAGTTTGTTACGAACTACCGGGTTGATAAGAGTAAAGTAGGCAGCCCAAGAGTTGTAGCATTATTGCTACAATACTGGTGCTCACCACTTTTTGGTGCCGTTGCCGGGGAAGCGTTAGAGTATTCTATGATTACTTCTTTCTTCTATTTTCTATTGTAACATTCTGTTAATAGTTTATTTCAACAAAAGTAGACTAGGCCTTTCTTTTCCTTCAGTTCTGCATTTCCTTACTTTCCATTTCAATTATGCAAATTTCATTTAAGCAAGAGTAGACTAGTCATTCATTTTCCTTCAAGTTTTGCATTTCCTTGCTTTCCTTTTCAATTCTGCAACTTTCATTTCAGCAAGTCCATTTTAGTTAGTTGCAATCTGTTTTGTTCAATCAATTTTAGTGTTGCAGGTACTATTAGTGTGGGGAAAAGAAACAAAAACCAACCAAAAAGATTTCCTTTCATGCCTCATAGGAATAGAGATAACTCAAGAAAAATTTTGCCCAACACCCCCACTTCTTCACATAGCCAACCTTCTCTCTTCTTCAGTGGCTGCGATCAAGAAGAACCCTTAGGTGAACATCTAGACATATTTGAAGAACCTATAGGGAAAGAAGAAGAAGAAAACATTCCTTTGGAGCCAATGGCTGAACACAGAAATGCTAGGGGGAATGGAGAGAGAATAGAGGGTGCCTTTCCTATTTGGGAGACCAATGGGGACACCAAAATGAAGAATATAAGTGCTTTTGCCCTACCCCATTTCCACAGTCTGACTATAGAAGATCTTGACGGCTTTTTGTTTGAGTTTGTTGTCATTTGTCAAACTATGACTTTGCAAAAGATGAGAAAAAGTTGAAACTATTCCCTTCTACTCTCAAGGATGTAGCACTATGCTGGTTCATGTGATTACCTTGCAATAGCATCACAACCTGGGCTCAGATGCAGCAAGCCTTTAACAACAAGTATCGAGACTATTGTAGGTCAAGAGATTCTAAAGAATAAATTTTTCAAATGACTATAGGAAGTGATGACTCCCTGGAAGACTATGAGGAGAGGTTCCAACTCAGTTACAAAAGGGCTGGGTGTACACTTGACCCTGAGTCTCTGAAGCTGGTCCTACTCAGGGGAATTTGAGAAGATATTTTAGACACCCTCCATCTAATGTCTGGGGGAAACATCTACCAACTGTCCTATGAGGACATAAAGACTATTTTTAGGAACCATTGTAGAGCAGCCAGAAAGAAAGGTAGGGGGAGTCAACCCATAGCCAGTACCTCTTCCTCTAACTCATCCATTAAAGGAGAAATTGGAAACATGCTGGAAGACTTCAAGAGTGAGATGCTGCAGACTCTTGCCATGCAAATGGATACCTTACATATCAAAAGGAAACAAGAGGAAGCAGAGATGGCTTTGGCCATTTTTGCCCTGGATGCACCAAGAAGCATCCTAGGAATGAATTCCCATTGAACTCTATAGAATTTTGTTCAGTCTATGAAGAAAATCATTCTACAGAAAAGTGCCTTTCCTTACCCAGACTTAAAGTTGTATATCAAGGGGCTGAGGGAGTCACTGAACAGCTCTATTACATAAACCAAAGGTGGCCCCATGGACCTAGACGATATTAGCAAGGGATGCAAGGGACATCTCAAGCATACTACAACCCCAACCAAGTCACTTCCATACCTTCTTGGGGCCCCCCTGCTCATCCTTCCTGGTCCACACCTCCTTTTTGGTCCTTCACATCTCCATATCATGCCCAACCAGCCACCCATTCATTTCAATCCTATGCTCAGCCGCAGCCTCAGTGGAATGCATCTCATTAGGGGTGGGGGCCCCAATACAACTATCCTCCCGCTCTTTTTCCTCCACCACCTGCCCAAACACAACTGTTACCTCCTGCTCCACCAGAGCGAACCCAAATTCCTACCCAGCCAAATCCATTCTTGAACAACAAACAGGCTCAGCAAGTGTATAGTGGGGAACCATCATGCCTGACTTATGCTGTGGAGATTTAGGAAATTAACTTGTGACCTGGGAAATTTCTACCAGATAGCTAGCCTCCACCCAGGGAGGTTGAGGAAGATAAATAGGAAAGTGAACCTAAAGCAAATCCACCCTTTCTTGAGAGACTATCCACGACAGTCCAGCCTACCCCAGAAGAAACTGAACTCTTGGGAGAATTGAAACATTTATGTGTGAAGATACCAATTCTCCAAGCCATAAAAGATGTGCATATCTACAATAGGTTGATCAAAGAGAAGTGCTTTAGGCATCTAGGAAGGTGCAAGAGAGATGCCCCAACCATCAATGTCATAGGCCAACTATCCGACCTCATGTTAGGGCAGGTAATATGTCCAAAATATCTGGACCCTGGAAGCCCAATAGTTGATGTCCACATCAATGGAACCATGATCCCACACACCTTGATTGATCTGGGAGCTACCACTGATGTGATTACAAAGGACACAATTCTAAAACTCAACCTCCAACGTTCCTTGAGGAAAACCATGACCGTGCTACAGTTAGCAGACCACTCCACCGTGACCCCTGAGGGGATTGTGGAAGATGTGATGGTCTCCATTGATTCTTGGGAGTACCCTACTAATTTCTTAGTTCTCCAACCAAAGAAAAAGCTCACTGGGTATCCTCTCATTTTGGGAAGACCCTGGGTGACGACTACCGATGCCTACATCGTCTGTCTAGATAGGAACATGACCATAAAGAATGGGCATATTTCCAAGTAGTTAATCGTATGTCCTCCTGCCCAACCCTTGTTAGAACATGAACTACCTCTCTGGTTGGAGGAGGAAGATGAGGATGAAGTCTATTCTGCACCATTGTATGCATTAGGAATCACCATGGGGGGAAAACCGCAAGATGAGGAGATATGATTGAAAATCTGATTCAGAATCCACCTCCCAGTGTATCACCATTAGAGGGCATAGTAAGAGAAACCCAAAATAACCCCTCAACTGATCTCTATGCAGCTAACTCCACTCCTCTCCATGGTAAGAATATAGAGTTTAGCCTAGAAATAACCTTGAAAATTAATCCATCCCTATCCACTTCCCAGGAGAAGGAACTATGTAGCATGCTGAGAAAACACCTAGATGCCTTTGCTCGGAGTTATAAGGAGATGAAGGGAGTGCACCCTTCAGTATGCACTCATCATATATACATCAAGGAGGATTGCAAGCCAGTCAGGCAACCTCAAAGGAAGATGAATCCAGCACTTAAAGATATTGTTAAGGAAGAACTATAGAAATTGCTTGATGCGGGATTCATCTATCCCATCTCTGACAGTGAATGGGTCTCTCCTTTGGTGCTAGTGCCAAAGAAAAATGGTTAGCGGAGAATTTGTGTCAACTATTGGGAATTGAACAAAGCCACTAAAAAGGACCATTTTCCTTTACCTTTCATAGATCAAGTGTTAGACGGTCTGGCAGGGAAGAAGTTTTTCTCTTTCCTACATGGGTTTAGAGGGTACAATCAGATTCAAATCAGCCCTGAGGACCAAGATAAGACCACTTTCACTTGTCCTTGGGGTAACTTTGCATACCAGGTCCTTCCTTTTGGTTTGTGTAATGCTCCAGCCACTTTCCAAAGAGCGGTACTAAGTATATTCTCTAAATTAGTTCATGATGCAGTAGAGATATAAATGGATGACTTTACTCCTTATGGCTCTAACTTTCAGGAAGCTTTATCTAACCTAGGAAAAGTTCTAGACAAATGTATTGAGATGAACCTGTCCCTCAGTCCGGAAAAATTTGAATCTTTGATGATTGAAGGGACCATGCTAGGTCATGCAATATCTCAACAAGGACTGCAGGGGGACCCCAACAAAATTGCCATCATCCAAAGGGTCCCACCTCCTCAAAAAGTGAGATATGTCAGAAGTTTCCTAGGTTTAGTTGGGTATTACTAGAGATTCATTAAATATTTCAACAAGATAGCCTCTCTTTTGTTTGGCCTTTTAAGTAAATATGTCGAGTTTATATGGTCAGAAAACTGTCAAGAAGCCCTAGATACCTTGAAGAGCAAGCTCGTGACTGCCCCAATTCTGAGAGGCCCAAACTAGGCCCTACCTTTCCACATTCACACAGATTCCTCGAACAAAGCAATAGGAGCAGCCTTGGGACAAGTTGATGAAAAGTTACCTTATGCCATATACTTTATAAGAAAAAACTTGTCAAAGGTAGAGTTAAACTATACGGTGATCGAGAAGGAACTCCTAGCTGTCGTGCATTCCTTAAACAAATTCAAACATTATATCATAGGCTATCAAACTTTTGTGCACACTGATCATGCTACAATTAGATATTTAATGAAAAAACTAGATGTAAATGCTCGCATTATTAGATGGTTGCTTTTACTGCAGCATTTTGACTTGACCATTATTGATAACCCTGGTAAAGAAAATGTTTTTGTTGATTTTTTGTCTAGAGTAAATTTTCCTGCAAGTGAAGAAGGAATGGCGGATGACCAAATGCCAAATGAACACCTGTTTTCTATCTCAGTACTCTCTCCATGGTTTGTTGATATAGAAAACTACATGGTTTCAACACAGTTCCCACCACACCTGTCCTCAAAAGAGAAGAGCAAGATAGTAAGGAAAAGCGCCCCTTTCACCTGGATTGGGGCCAATCTCCTCAAACTTGGCCCAGATCAGATCTTGAGAAGATGTGTCAGGGAGGAGGAAGTCTTTGACATCCTCCTGACCTGTCATGATGGGCCTTGTGGAGGTCATTTTGCAGCAAAAAGAACCGCCTTCAAGATACTACAAGCAGGTTACTACTGGCCCACTCTTCATCTGGATGTGAGGAGATATACCAGCTAGTGTGATCGGTGTCAGAGGATGGGGAAACCTACTCCAAAGGATTAAATGCCCATGCAACCTCAAGTGACCTTTGAGCCATTTAAGAAGTGGGGCATGGACTTTGTGGGGCCTATCACCCGTCCTTCAAAGCAGAAACAATACATCATTGTGTGCACTAATTACCGAACAAAGTGGGCAGAGACAAAAGCAATCAAAGCAATGACAGAGGAAAAAGTAGCTAAGTTTTTGAGAGAAAACATATTCTACAAGTTTGGGTATCCAAGAGAGTTGGTCACAGATCAAGGTAGTCAGTTTACTTCCAATTTGATTGAATACATGCTCACACATCATATAATCAAGCATAGGACTTCCACTCCTTAGCATCCACAAGCCAATGGGTAGGTGTAGGTCACTAACAGAGCATTGGAAGGGATCCTAACAAAGGTAGTGAGTAGCAGCAGAAAAGACTGGGCGGACAGATTAGTTGAAGCCACTTGGGCCTACAACACAACATGGAAGACCACTACAGGGTTCACACCCTATGAACTGGTCTATGGGATGAAGGCTTTGTTGTTAATAGAATTTGAATTCAATACACTGAGGATGGTAGCTCAGCTGGACCTAGACCTCAGCCATGCACACAAAGAAAGATTACTTCAACTCAATGGATTGGATGAACACAGAATGCAGGCCCTTCTCCATACAGAGGTAGTTTAGCTTCAGAGAAAGATATGGCATGACAAAAATATCAAGGAGAAGCAATTCCAAGAGGGAGATTGGGCACTACACTATGATTCAAGATACAAAGATTTCAAGGGCAAGCTAAGGAAAAAATGGCTGGGACCCTACACTATGGATAAATGCAATGACAATGGTTTAGTTCTGATCAGAACCATTGATGATGAAGCCATCCCCATGCTTGTCAATAGAACTTGGTTAAAAGTCTACAATAAACCCCTCTCCAAGTGAGATTTCATTGAAGATTTGAATAAGATAGTGATGGTAGTGGAGCATGTCTTAGCCTCTGCCTCACCCACTCACTGAATAAAAAGCAAAAATAAAAAATAAGGACTCAAGTGAAAACCTCCATGAGGCACTTGAGTCCCATCATTGGGTTGAAAACCTCTTCTGAGGCGGCCCAGTGATGTCAAACAAAAAAAAAAAAAAGAGAGAGAGAGAAAAATAAGATCCCTGGGTGAAAACCTCCCTTGGAGGCACCCATGGCAGGCAATTAGGGTGAAAACCTCCTTGAGGCGCCCTAATTGTTTAAAAAAGAAAAAGAAAAAGAAAAATGAATTTTCAGTTGCATTGCAAGTTTGCAGGAGGACTACGAGAAGAAGCAGAAGGTGCCAAGGGAGCCCTGAAACCAACACTAGCACCTATCCTACCTTCCCACACCTTTCTCCATCATTCTTGGCATTTTTTTCACCTCACTATGCTTCTTTTTCAAAACTTGTGTTTTCTACAGGAGGCTCCTGTAGGAATTACAGAGAGCCAGAAATGGATATAAAAGGTAGTTTGAGCGACAGGGAAGCTTCATAAAAAATCTATAAATCCTCCTGTAGTATTCAAACCTCCTTGCCATCATTTCCAAGCCTGCATCACATCCCAAGCATAATTCTTCTTCTTGTCCAAGAAAAACATAGAAAGAATAGTTTTTCAGGAAAAGAAAAAAAAAATAATAAAGGAAACAACACCATCCGCCTCACCTGAAGCCTACTTATTACCTCTCCATCTCTATCTACATCTATAGCATCATCCTCACAGCTCCAAGCATAGGAAGAAGATGAAGTTTCAAGGGGAGAAGCAACTACAGGAGCTCCTATAGGAATTCCTGTAGCAACTGATCCCATTAAAATCCAGCATCAGCAGCAAGAGGGTGCAAATATGAAGGTTGAAGAAGACACCTAAAGCTCAAATCTAGCCAAAGAAGGACCTGCACAAGGCATAGCCACACATCAGTAAGTAGACAACATGCAGCAAAAGAAATAGAAGCATGCAGCAGAGAGAGAGAGAGAGCCACAACACCTCACAACAAATGCATTCGGATCTCAGGTAAGTAAGTAACCCACTCCGCTACAATCATGAGGGATGATTATGAGGAAAGGGCCATGATGACAAGGTAGGTGGGGATCAACAGTCTGAATATTGCCAATGTACACTTTGCCAGCTCACCCTCCATCACTGGAAATATCCATTAAAAAGTAATAAGTACTCCTCCCCGAGCACTCTCACCACCCTTTCCTTCATTCTCTCCTTGAAACTCTGCTCCTGCAATCTCCTCGTGCCCCCACAGCCTTGTAACCATCATTCTCCATTAATCTCTCCCATATTCATTCTCTCGGTGTTTTCTATAGGATCACTTACAGGTTCTACAGGAGCACCTACAAGGATTCTACAGGAGGGATAACAGTCTTCTATAGGAGGGCCAGTGAGTTGTTTTGAAGGGAGAAAACATGGGTTTTAGCACGATTCTCAGGCTAAGGAGGTAGGTTCCATGCATACCCCCATTGAATATCAAAATATGCAAGCAATGGTTTAAATTCAAGAGTGAAATCAAGCCTTTAGGTGGAGGAAATAAAAAAGAATTTCTGCTTATTTCTTTAAAAAAACATAGTCTCTTTGTTTCTCTGTTTTTCTTCAAAAATTGTTGTCTCCTTCTCCACATTTGGTTTCCCAAAGAAGCATAAAAAAATGAAAGGAGGTTTTATGAGGAAGGTAAAGCAACTGGTGACTTAGTAGAACAAGAAGGGAAGAAGGAAGAAACTAAGATAGAGGAGGAGAAAGGTGAAGAAACAGAGCAGGAAGAAATGGAGCAAACAAAGACAGAAAAAGAAACAGAAGGAGGAGAAAAAGGGGTAGAAAAGACAAAACAAGGAGAAGTGTCCCCTGAGACTCTAGAAAGAGAGGCAGTAGCTACTCTCACTACCCTCAATACACCCATCAAGCCAAAACAGAAGAGGAAAAGGCAGGCTTTCATATATTTCAAGGCTAGGAAGAGCACAAGAATCAAAACAGGGAAACCCTAGCCTTCTTCAAAAGTGCCAATTATAATTGAAGATTCACCCTTTGCCAAAGGAAAGGAATCCCCTTCTAAGGCACCTATCACATATGAAAGAGGGACTCCTAGATCTCCCACATGGAAAGAAAAGGTAGAACTACAGGACCCAAAAACAGTCCTACAATAGGCACAGACAATTCTACGAGAGACACTGTCAAAACTATAGGAGACCCAAAAGCTTGAGAAAAGAATAGAAGGACAGCCACAGGGAAAGGAGGAAGAAATAGAGCTACAAGAACCTGATCACCAGCCTAGTGTTGGCTCCTACTACAATATTCTTGAGGGGGGAAGAATAATTCCACAAAAATTTGCAATTCCACTATTCTTTGAATTAGAGAAAGAGAGGATAAGAACACATAGGTGGATGCAAATAGCCAAATCCAAAGGAGTTGAGGATATTGGCCATGTGGAGAACAAACTCAGAGAAATGGGTAGAGAGTTGAGTGCTATCAGACACAAAGAAGCAATTACAAGAAACCACCTTGAAACTGAAAATGAATTGCTAAGGAGGCAACGGCGAGAGAAAGAGACCCAACTGGCATGCATGGCCAACTGGTCCATGGAGGCATTGCAATATAGAACACTAGCAAAATCCTATGGCCTGTAACTCAAGGACAAATGGTTGCAATTTCAGATAAAGACTTTGGCACAAAGAGGCACAAGGCCTTTCCAAGATTACAGGCAATTTATGGACTTGTGTGACCAAAGCACATCAGAGGATAAGGCAAAGATGGCAGAATTCTACCTACATAACATGGCCCTCACAAACATGAATGTGTGGGACCCCAATGCCAAGCTAGGGGACCTGCAACTAATGGCCATGGCCTCATGGATGAACCATGAATAGTTAAGGGCAGCAGAAATAATAAGGTTGATGATAAAGGAGCAGAATGAGCCATTAATGATTAGAGCTGAGCCATCAGATTCCATGGCACTCATCAGCACACATAAGCTACTTGACAATAATCCTTAGATTGCCCCTAGATATATAAGTGCATAAGCCATTGCACACTTTGAGGATATGGAAAGGCTACTTGGGGATGATTATGTGCATGCATGTATGAGGAGATGGAACACCTTACCACACAGTCTACAGATCAGGGAGTATCATTCCCCAATGAGGATGAAGGAGGCACTAAGTAGAGTGCCAATGTATAAGTGCTCCATGCAGAGGTTGAAGGTCAATTGGATTGGCCTCAAATTGAGTCCCCCACTGCTGCTAGGCATCTTGGAAGGTAGAAGAGAAGAAGAAGAGTAGGAGCGGTGGGAAGAGATAGATAGGAAGGAAGGATTCTATGACAAGGAAGAGGAGACCACATCAGAAGCATGGGATGCTATGAAGGCCACCAGGGCCATAAAAGATGAGGAGATGGAATAAGTTGCTCAGAGGATGAGAAACACTTTCAGTAGGGGGGTGATGATGAGCCTCATAAATGGGTAATTATATGGGCTCATTTTGCCTCCTAACCTAGTCAAATCCACCATTCCCTTAGCTTATTGTATGATTTTCTAATTATATTTATTCTTATAGAGTGAGTTGTGTTAGTTATGATGCCATGTGGTCTAATATGTGTTTAATGCAAATTATTGATGAATTTTGAGGTTAAATTCAAGGATCCAGTGGACAAATGGTAGAAATAACTTGAAGTGGAAAAAGGAGAGGACTTATAGGAGAGAATCCCCCTCATTTATTACTCCTCACTTTGAATTCCCCTTCATTCAGCTCGGAGTACAAACAGCCAAGTCATGCACTAGAATGCAGCCGACCAAGTGGAGGATGACTGATGATTATCTCGTGTTTTGGGAGCCAAGCCTCCCTGATTTTAAGGAAGTTGTTGGTAGCATCATTTGTATAAGTAGAGAGGTGTAGGGCCTCACTAGTGTTAAATTTTTTTTGAATTTTTGTTGTACTTTTGCTTATGTAAACTCTACTCAACTTCGAGCTTAATATTTTGAGAGTTCCATGTAATCTTGTTATTGCTTTGGAAATAAAGATGGAATCCTTTTTGAGCTAGCACTGAGTTACCTCAGAGGGCTGAAGGTCTTGGGTTAGGGCCCAATCCAAGCATCCAAGCTCCTGTTTACTTTTATTTGTATGTTTTATTTCAGTTTGTAGATTAGGTTGTTTTTAGATGCATTTCTTTTATGGTTAAGAATAGGTTTCTTTCGATGATTTAGTAGTTTTATTCCATTTGTACTTTCTATATCGGGTTAAGTAGTGATAAAGAGAAGATTCAAAAGGCTAGAAATAGTGCCTTGGCCTCTCTTCCTCCCTTTGGGACCATGATTTGAGGCAAAGACCTTCTTGCTGCCCCAAAAACACAGATTTTCCTCATTCATAGGACTTCTAGTGTTTGCAGCTCTTTAATTGGTTAATAGTCTAGTTTTCTTTGCTTCCAAACTTCTCCATCATGCTCATTTATTTATTTACAACAGTATTCTTTCATGCTTTCCTTCCTTGCAGCATTTCTCAGCATTTCCTTTCATAGATCATAGTTTAGACTATTTTGATGCAAAACTCTATTTTCCTATATGCACTTATTTCATTGCTTGCTTGATCATATTGGTTGAGTGTCAATTGTTTATGCAGTAGGTCTCTTCTAGCAGCAGGCCAGACTAGCATCCATTCCATCCTCCATCTAATCCATGCCCTATAGGTCGCCCAAGTCTCCCCTCAATTCTGCTTTAGTTTCCTGCATTTTCCATAGAATTTCTTCCTCTCTCCTTGAGTAAAGCCAATCATATTTCTCTCTCCTAATGATTCTTGGTAGACCATAGGTGCCCTAAAACTTCGTTATAGCCTTCATCCACCTTTTCCACCCACTATCACACCTTTAAAATAGTGAAAACGGCTCTCGGCCTCCTCCTGTAGGCCTCCTATAGAACGTTGTTTTTCCTCCTGTAGATTTTCCTGTAGGCTTTATTTTGAAGGCCGAGTATGGGAAAAGCCTCTAGAAGGCCACCTGAGACCCACTAGGACCCAACCACACCATCCTAAATCATCTCAAGTCCCAAAACTGCCATCCAACACCACGTATTTGCTTCCACATTCACAAACAATAAATTACATACATGTCAAATTCACATAAAAATACATGAAAATCCAGAAAGATGTTTTTTGTTATTTACTTCCAGAAATAGCTTAGTTAGATGTTGTTTACTTCTTTGAATAGATAATGGCATTCTTTTCATGGTTTTCATAGTGCTTTCTGCAAAAGTAGGATTAGTTGGTTAATTAGGATTTACTTGGTTTGCTTTACATCTCAGTCTTTCTCCTTCTGCAATTAGAGTAGTATCTGTAGAATATTCTTTCTCTCCTTTCATCACATATAGAGCTTCTTCTGGAATACATAGAATTTGGCTTGAGCTCCTAGTGATATTGCACAAGCTGACCAAGTGACAACCTGCAGTAAGAACTAGTACTTGTGCATACAACACTGTCACTTCCAAGTTTTTTACGAACTACCGGGTTGATAAGAGTAAAGTAGGCAGCCCAGGAGTTGCAACATTATTGCCGCAATACTAGTTCTCACCAAGTTGGGTGGCTATGTGTACCCCTTTATCTTTAATGATGCTAATTGCATAACCCCTCTTCTTCCTTTCTAGTTTGTATTTCTTCTTCATGGCCTCTACGAGCGCCAAATCTCCACTTTTTCTGGCTATCTCTGCGGGGTCCTTCCCCTTACAGGGAAGCCATGACATCCTGTGGATAAGATCCTCCGTGATGGGAATAGGCTCCTCTAGCCATAAGTACCCATTGTGCACCAGGCAGAGCAACTACCTGATGACGAAAATTGTGATAGGTGCACGGTGAAAGTGTGGAATCCATAGTAGGTGAAGTAGTCTAGCCTTTTCCACACCGTGCAACCATTTATGTGGCTCTAGTGTCATAAATGACCCCTCCTTGCTCTGTTTCATGAGGTTCTCAGTCTCTAAATGTGGGAACTTCTCACTATCCATGAGGTCCCAATCTTCAAATTTCATTGTGGGCATGTGGCCCAGGGCCGAGCCCTCAAATACAATTATGTCGGGGAGGAGCGGGGTTTGGAGTGCACTCTTGGCAGCATCCAAATCCTTGGGTATGTTAGCTTTCCCTTTTTGTGAAGGAACGCACTCAAGCAATTTTACAGTAGCGCGTACCAGCTAGATGTCCTCTTCCATGTCTTCTGCTGCTTCTATCTCATCTACGAGAGCCTGCAGGTCCTCCTCCTCATCATCTATCTCAATCGTGATAGCCTTGCCCTTTTCTTCCATGGATAGTTTACCGAAGCGCGGATTCCTCAGGGACATGCGGATTCATCCCGCTGCCTTCTTATCTTTCTTGGGCCTCAACGTCCGAGGCGATTTTGGGATTTCCGCCGTGACCCCAGTGTCTCTAGGAACATCATGCAACATGGGGTTCGATGCGGCTTTGTTAGTGGTTCTTCTACATAGCCCAAACCTCTCCTGGTAGTCATCATCTTGCTTGAGATGTCTGTGGTTGTTCACGAACTTCGGGGGTCAAATCTTGCTTGGCGCTCAACACTCTGTGCTCTATGTAATTGGTCAAATCTCAAATGAACAAGTGTTGTCTCATGGCTATCCCTTGGAGTTTTATAGCACCCTTTGAATTCAAATCTGACTGTTCCCCCCAATTTTGAGCTATAAATTCTTTCTTGGTGGTAGATTGACCTAAATCTAGCTCTTAATTCATGTCTTAGTTGCCCACCGCCCGCTCCCTTTTGCCTTAAATTGGACATCTCGTCATGAACAGTGACACCAATGGTTACTTCCTAGACTACCCGCGTGGCACCACAGTCCCTCGTGCGTAGGCGCGAACCTTGTGTCATGTTGTTTCTGCAAGCACCTCCCTCATCGCGTAGCTCCCAAACAGACTCTTTTAGAGTCTTGCACTCTCTTTCAACTGTCTGGAGTGCTAATATTATGCTTCATACGGCTATTCAAGTGGTCGCACCACCTATGCAAGACTTCACCTTGCCTTCCAACATAGTCCGCGGAAACTCCTCAACTGTCTACGTGACCACCAATGCTACGCATTCTACTGTATGTAGTGTGCTTCCCTAGTTATTGCGTTTGTTGACGTGCAGTCGTAGCCATGGTAGCAGAGTCATAAATTCTTGGTGACAATCTTCTACTATAGTGGTATGGTCATCCGTATCTTGCTTTATCATCCATGGTTTATCGATGAGACATGCCTGCGTGATCTCGTTTTCTAGCCTCTCGATCTCAACATCCATCAAAATGCTTTTCTTCCTCAACCGTACCCGGTCCTTTTCGAGTTCGCGAAGTCTAAGGTTCCCTCACCGGACGACTTCCTGAATCCTTATATGTTCTACCTCACGTAGAGGTGTGATTTCTTCCTTCTATTCATCGCACACTATCACTACTCTAGGGTCCAGTACGTGCGGATTCCTTTTTATATTTTCTTCAGTGATTACCATCTCCATTATGTTTCACTCCTTTAGAATTGTCTCTGCATTCAGGGTTTTACACCTGGTCTAGTAGGCCCATCGAACTGCTAGCACATGTAAGTCCCAATCATTTCATCATGCTTGGAGAACCTTGTTTAGTACTCCCAACACCCTATCGAAGGCTTCGTCATGGAGAATAGGTAGCGTGCGTCACCTTTCCTGCTACTGCGCTTTGTTCTGATTTGTGATTCTGGGGCTGGGGTGCACTTGTGCGGGTTTTACAGCTTATGTCTGTACCCATCGAGAAAGGTGGGCATGCAAGTTGTTCCACCCCTGTTGACTGACTTGCATTTGAAGCTAGGGTTTTCCAAACCATAGGCATGCCAGTCCTAAAAATTTCCTTGATGCGTACCCCACCATCGTATAGTTGTTGCGTGCAGTGCCCATTGCAGCTTATCGAACTGTTGTTGTTCTGGTACTACGCTTTCAAATTTGCTCATAAATTCATCCACCCCTGACAATCCATAATATGTTTGTAGCTCCCTTGCCATTGTTGTCACACAATGCAATGACCTGATCATCATGTTGCAGTTCAGCGTTGTTACTTCATGCAACTGATTCTTCCATCGCTCTATCTCTTCATCTGAATTCGAAGTGCAGGAGCTTTCGCGCTCCCACGAAATCCTTCCTTCTATAGTCGGATTCACCCAACCCTCTCCTTGTGCATTTATCTTGTAGATACAATCGAGATCGTCATCACTATCGTCATCGTGCACCATTTCAATGTATCACGCTCCTTTAGCCGGGTCTAGCGGTACTACCATGGGTAGTGAATTTTTCTCAAAGATCATTTTGCGCTTCTTCAGATTTATGACTCCGTTCATATCGGTAGCCCTGTCTATTCCCAGTAGCATGGGATAGGGATTGTTGTCATTGACAATCTCTATCACTTCAAAATCCACCTACGTGCTTGCACCTTCAATATCGATTGTCACCCCTTGCAATCTTCCCATGGGAAAAATCTTTTATTGGTTCACCATTTGTAACTCAATAGGGGACCATTGTAATGCAAGTCTGCCCATGCACTTCCATGTTTTCTTTGGTAGTACATTCACGTCTGAACCTAGATCTAGGATTACCTGATACATTTCATACTCACCTATTTGCGTAGTCAACCTCATTTCCCTTCCAGTGTGCAATGCATGCTTTCCAAGTTTCCAGACCACGCGCGGTTCTCCTGACCCCAGGCACCTAGTGATAAGTTCCTATAGCCCTTTCACTGCCTTGCTGTCATGCAATAGTTTCATGCATGTCTCTAGAAAGGTAGTGAGCATTGAAGGATCCATCCCTGGTTCTAGTTGATCTTGGCTACCTGAAGTGGAGGCCTCCGTGAAGCTCTTCTTAGCTTCCATGAATGTCTCCTTCGCGTGTTCTAAGTCAAAATCAGGTTCCTTTGTAGGAGCCTTGCGAACCCATGCACTTTCTTCTATCTGCTTCCCTTTATCATCTCCTGTGGTCATACCATTCCTGAGCATCATGTTTACATTTAGGTCTTCTTCGCACAGTTTACACCTCATCATTTGTAAATTCTAGGTCGGAGGGGGCTAGAGTACCCCCTTTTCGCACATCCTTTCTATCAGCGAGGGGCAATCTTCTGCCTCGTGATCAAACTGGTTATAGTACCAACATGATATTCTAGTTGGGTTTGTACAATCACGGGCATAATGCTCTGGCCGTCCGCAATTGTAACAAATTATTTGGCTGCGACCCCTTCCTGGTCCCATTCCACCTCGACCCCGACCGTTCCCCTAAAACCCAGCGCACACCATCCCTGCATTTGGGTCAAGGGCTCGTGTTTCAGTCTGCACCCTATAGGCAGGAGTTTGATCCATCAGTATTTCATAGCTTCGATAGGTACGTTTGTCATGGCCTACCGACCTACATAAATTACAAAACAATTGCTAGGACATCTCCGTATACTTCTGCAACAGATGACAATTATCCGTGGTGTGCTTTCCTCTTGTCTGGAAGATCGTGCACCATAATATAGACATCGCGCTTGGCCATGCCTGTGCCTCCAATCTTAACGGCATTGGCCCTCCTCTTGCCAAGTAGTTCACGAACACTGGACAATGGTCCTTGTCGTGCCCTTGGCCTTTGCATTTTACGCACCATACTTCCTTGTGCACCTCCAGCCGAGGTGTCCTATCTTGTTTCAAACTTTTCATTTCCAGACATAGATTCTGCAGTTGCACATGGATTTTTTTAGAAACTTATATAATACAAAGCAATGGAACACATAAAATATTACAAAAATATAAACACAGGAAATGCATTAAACAAGAGAAACACAGATATACGTGATTCACCCAGTTTGGGCTACGTCCATGGAGAAGCAGCCAGTACTTCTTTTTATATTATCCAACAAACTGAAGAGATACAACCTACAACAGATCCGTTGTAATTCCCTCTTCACTCTCAATCTCCTCTCTCTTCCTCACTCAGAATATAGATATCCTAGATGCAATACAATTCCCTCATATATCGTGAGGGGTTTCCTTCTAGGGAAAAAAAAAAACCCTAAATTAAACATAACTTCTACTGTTAGATATCCACCTAATGAACAGCCCAAATTGACTACGAAATTACAACATTTTACAAGGAAATTTTACATCTATTCTTAGCTTCTGGGGTGCTGCCCCCGATCCCCTCGCCAGGGGGGGCTTCCAAAGGTCACAGCCACCCCCCCTGGACCCCCCCTATAGTGAATATTTTACGGGCGGTGTTACTGCCCCATTACGAACTGGGGTCTAATGCGGCAATACCTTTGAATACATAAGATAATCAGGCTCCACACCCAAAAATCTCCCACTTGGAGACTAATTATAGCAACTCTACCGCTGCTTCATTTGCTAGACAATGACTCCACTTTGGACCTGGTTGTTTCTCATCTTCTTCATCATACTTGAAGACTAATTGAAACTGAGAAAATTCTTAGTTTCTCCCTGGTTACAACTTTTGTTAACATATCTGTAGGATTCTGGCCAGTGTGTAACTTTTCCAGCTTGAACTGTCCATCTTCCAACGCTGACCATATGAAATGGTACTTGAGCTGTATATGTTTTGTCTTGGAATGAAATGTAGAGTTCTTTGCAAGATGTATGGCACTTTGGATGTCACTGTATAACTTGCCCAACTCCTGCTTATTACCCAATTCATCCAGAAACCTTTATAACCAAATCATTTCTTTACTAGCCTCTATAGCAGCAACATACTCCGCTTCTATTGTTGAGAGTGCAACAACACTTTGCAGTTTTGAGACCCAACTGACAGTTATTCCACCTACAATAAACACATACCCTGTTGTGCTCCTCTTGTTATCTCTATCACCCGCCATATCTGCATCAACATATCCCTGTAGAGCAATGTTTGAACCAACAAAGCATAATGCTTGATTTGTGGTACCTCTCAAATACCTGAGAATCCACTTCACCGCCATCTAATGTTCTTTTCCTAGATTGTTCATGTACCTGCTTACAACTCTCACTGCATGTGCAATATCAAGCCTTGTGCAGACCATTGCATATATTAAGCTTCCAACTGCTGATGCATATGGAACTTTAGACATATGAGCCATTTCTTCCAGAGTCTTGGGGCACTCCTCCTTACTTAATTTGAAATGGCTAGCCAAAGGTATACTAACTAGTTTTGCATTTTGTATATTAAACCTTTTCAACACCTTTTCTATGTACTCACTTTGAGACAATGTTAACTTGCGATTCTTCTTGTCTCTAGTTATTCTCATACCAAAGATTTCTTTTGCAGCACCCAAATCCTTCATTGCAAATGAGTTTGCCAATTTTCTTTTGAGCACATTTATTTCCTACATGTTAGAACCTGCAACAAGCATGTCATCTACATACAATAATAATATAATATAGATGCCATCATTTTTCCTTTTGAGATAAACACAATGATCAGAGTGACATCTAGTATAACCTTGTTCAGACATAAACCTATCAAACTTTAGATACCACTCCCTTGGAGCCTGTTCTAAGCCATACAAGCTCTTCTTCAACCTGCACACTAGTTTCTCCTTCCCTTTTACCTCATATCCTTGTGGCTGCTGCATATATATCTCTTCCTCCAAATCCCCATG
>APFE030460110.1:258463-285195 GCA_000404065.3 Pinus taeda
CACCCAATCGAACCTGTCCAAAATCTCCTTGAACATAATCATAAAAATGTTTCCTATCAGGTGTGGCATTGAATGAGGCCCCTGAATCTACCGCCCAGGCATCAATAATATTTTCTAATGAAAGAATCAAAGCATATTGCAACACATCACCTGTTACATTTGCTTCATTATTATTTTCTTATTGCGCGTCTCCTTCTTTTCCCTTTCGAGACTTGCAGTCTTTCTTTAGGTGTCCTTTCTTCCTGCATTTCCAGCACACTATCCCCGATCTGGACTTGGATCTACCTTTTCTTGACTTACTACAATATCTAGAGCTCTTTCCTCTTTCCATTTTTCTTCCCCTAGTCTCTGTAGTCAAAGCATTACTTGATGTCTCACCAGAGCTTTTCAATCGCATTTCCTCGCTAAGGATTGCACCGAAAACATCATCAAACTTTAAAGTACTAGATCTAGAGACAGAGTTACTAATGGCCATAACTAAACCATTCCAACTTTCTCGCAATGAAAATAGAAATAACAGAGCCCTAACTTCATCATCAAAAGTTACCCCTACAGAACTTAACTGACTGGTAACTATATTAAACTCATTTAAATGATCAGTAACAGATCCACCTTATGACATCTTCATATTAAATAAACGCTTATAAGAAATACCTTATTTGAGGCCAAGGGTTTTTCATATAGTTGGCCAATGTCGACATTAAACCCTCTGTTGTCGTTTCCTTTGAAATATTAAATGCTACCGACGTTGCTAGGCACAGCTGTATTGTTCCAAGTGCTTTTCTATCGAGAATATCCCATTTTTTGTCTGTCATACTCGTCAGCTTATTTGTATTTCTGCTCAATGGTTGGTACAGATATCTCTGGAACAAATAATCTTCCATCTGCATATTCCACAACTGGTAGTTTTGGCCATTAAATATTTCAACCCTAAACCTACCATCTTCCACCATTGCTCCCACACGAACCAGGAACCCTGCTGTCCTATGCATTTATCAGCTAAAAAAGAACTTCGGCTCTAATACCAGTTGTTAGAAAATTATATATTACAAAACAGTGGAACACATAAAATATTGCATAAATATAAACACAGAAAATGCATAAAACAAGAGAGACACAGATATACGTGGTTCACCCAATTTGGGCTACGTCTACGAAGAAACAGCCAGTTCTTCTTTTTATATTATCCAACAAACTGAAGAGATACAACCTACAGTAGATCCACTGTAATTTCCTCTTCACTCTCAATGTCCTCTCTCTTCCTCACTCAAAATATAGATATCCTAGACGCAATACAATTCCCTTATATATAGTGAGAGGTTGCCTTCTAGGGAAAAAAAACCCTAAATTAAACATAACTTCTACCATCAGATCTTCGCCTAATGAATGGCCCAGATTGACTACGAAATTACAACATTTTAAAAGGCAATTTTACATCTATTCTTTGCTTTAGTGGTGCTGCCCCTGATCCCCCAGCCAGCGGGACTCCCAAAGGTCACAGCCACCCCCCTGGAACCCCCCTGCAGCGAATATTTTATGGGTGGCGTTGCCACCCCATTATGAACTAGGGCCAAATGCAGCAATACCTTTGAATACAAAAGATAATCAGACTCCACACCCAACATATTTGTTGGACTCCCAACCTAGGGTCTTGTATAGGGGTCTCATGCAATCTCATTTCCATCTCCAACACTTTGGCCTGGGTGGAAATTTTTTGCTGTCACAGTGTCATCCTTAAGTGTGGCGTGAGTGAGGCCACAAACCATGTGCGATGTTGTGCATCTATTACTATCATATTGGCTTTGCAGATCGTACTCTTCAACCTTTGGTCCAGATCTTAGGGGGACTCACCTGGGAGCATTGCAATCTCCTTAAACCCGATGATCGATTGTGTCTTTGATTTTGGCCTACTAAATTCCCTGTTCAACGCGGCCTGGATCTCCCCAATTCCTGCATTCGGTTGGTCATTAGTATGCTTGATATACCACATTAATGTGCGATCCTGCAGCACGCTTACCAGCGTAGCATTTTTAATATTATCATCCACGATGCCCTGTGCTTCCCATACTACTCTTACCATGAACCAGAATTAGTCAAGATCTTCATTTCCTACTCCTCTGAACACTGGTAGTTTGATCGCACTAGCCATACTGAACTGCGGTGGTGGTGGAGGTGGAGTGGGTGGAGATGGAGATGAGGGGGGTGAAACAGGTGGTGATGTGGGTGGAGGTGGTAAATGTGGAATTCTTTGTCTTATCAAACTGACTGCACTTCGTGGAGAAACTTTCGCAATCTCCTCCTCACTTTCCTGTGAGGGTGAAATTAAGGCACTATTTTCCAACTCTTCACTACTTCTACTTCTGTATATCTTTCTACTTTGCCTAGTCCCAAACATTAATTTATTTGCATAACCCGCTTTTCACACAATAGCATCTTAATCCAAGTGTTCAAAGATTTAATATACTTACCTCGTGGTCCCTTGAGAAAATGTCACTTTGCCTCACTGTAGCTGATAGTCATGTCTACCGTGAACTCAGTGATAAATCCTCCTATTATTCGGTGGAGCTAATGGTCCACCACTTGCGTTATCTTATCTTCTGATGCTTCTGGTCTGTGCACTAGTTCCAGAGTCCACACTATTGGTTTTTCAAGCCTACACATTCCCTGACTATCTGCTAACTTTGCAATCCACTCATACATCTCAGACGGGAAAGATGTAAATAAAATTTCATGGATTTCCGTATACAAGTAGCGCTCCAACCACTATTCCTTAGATACTCATGGATTTTTATTCTCCTGTGCCACGAACTCGTGAATCTTCTTGTCCAACCACTCTTCAATTTCTTTCTTCATTAGATTCTAATGGCACAACATCAAACATCCTTTATGCAAATCCCGGTCCTGGCAACAGAACCATTTGTTGGATTTTATGGGCCTAACCCAGGTTTAGAGGTAAATTAGCCAAGTAAATCTCAATACTACTCGCCCTTTCGGCAACAGTCCGTGGAGCACGGACTGAGGTCTCACTCAAAGTAGTATGGGAGGGTGCTAGAACTAGGTTTGTGCACCTTGGGGATGTCTGATGGGCTTCTGGAGGTTCGCGGTCTGACCCGTCACTACGCGCACTTGCTATTCCTTCCCAACCTTTGCTGTTGTTTCCATGTAGCCCTACTCGGGGAGTGACCCATAGAATACCCAAGTTCCTTGCTAATTAACCAATTACTTAACTTGTGTGTGTAAGATTAATGGTTATCACAACATATTCTATAATCATATCAGTGCACATTATACATAAACTAATATAAACATAAAGAAGACAATGCACAAGAAATACACAGAAATAAGAATCAACTTCTCTTTATTAGTCTTCAATCCCGATTACAAACTCGACATCGCCCTGCGCACTCAGCTGTAGGGATCTGCGGACTCTACTAGGCCTCTGTGCACTCAGCTGCAGAGCCTCTTCCTACTACTACGACCCAATACACTTAGAATCCTACTCTAATCTCGAACCATTCCTTAGCTACTCACTCTACTATCAACTATCTTTTCAACTTAGAGCCTCAGTCTATTTATACAATCCCATGGTCCATGGACCATGGGTAGGCCAACATGACTTTACATTACATTACATCACTTTAGGGCAGATAGCCCTATGACTTAACCTCTACTTCGCGCTCCACGCCTACAACTCGCGGGGTCTTACAAAACCTTTGACCAAAACTTGGGCTTTGAGCCCCAAAACCTACTGTGGGGGGATTCCATGCCCAATAGTATGGAAAGAGGGAAGTACACGAAGATTTTTACATAAACATCCTTATACCTCCAATTTGGAATATAGTTGGAAAATGGAGAGCCCATCTCCAAAAATAGATAGTACCATTGACTTCCTAGCGAAAAATTATGCAAAAACGCCTATCCAAACACCCAATTTGGATAATCGGGCCTTCTACACCTTCTCGAAACCTCCCTGCTACTCAAGGCGAGGTTCCAAACCTTACTACTAGGTCAAGATCTGCTGATGCATACCATGTTTTGAACTATTGGCCAGTCCTCCCCCTGCTCTAATGTGGATAGTCTAATATATATATGCTAGCGGAAAATTCTCAATACCTGGGTGGTTCTCACAATAGACCATGTTAAGCACGTGGGCTTGATTCCCAATAGAGGTTCTCAAGCCTAAATAAGACATGGTGTTGATGGTGCTAGACCCGCCAATGTTTGGGGGATCACCCCGGTATGAATTCCCAACTAGACCTCACACTGTTTGGTGTGGGAGTCTAATTCGGTATGATGGCCCGATTCCCATTATGTTAAGGATTTGCCTCAACTCTTGCTTGTCAGCACAAGAGAATGGTTCAATTTGTCTTTGAGAAGTGAGGTTCACATGCCTAGTGAGTGCAAGTGTACTTGTGTTGATGGTTCTTTCACTGTGAGGGGAAAAAGGTGAAGTTGAGTTCCTGGTTGAATGGGACCAGTCCCAACTCGGCTAGGAACACACAACACAAATGACATACACAGCTTCCTATGGAGCAGTCCACTCAGATGCAACAGTCACAACATACAAGGTAGGATAACACATACAACACTCACGGATCAGTCTGAATGAGTGCAATGGTTGTTACAGCAAGGTTCATGTGAAAGGTATGTTTGATGTCCGGTAGAGCAGTCGAGACGAATGAGACAACATTAGCAGCATATACAACACATTTCTATTAATAGATTATGTGTTACAATAAATGAATCAGTTCAGATGTAGAACACAAGTTAAAACAACATGCATTACAAGTGTTAAATATTAGCCTTACAACAAATACAATAGATGTGTGAAAACGTACTGGCTTGTTGATAGGCTTCTGAATTGAGTGAAAGTTCCAAGACACATCATTACACCCTGCATCACTAACCCCATCAACAGGGCATTGGAGCCACTACTTACTCCTCAAAGAAAATATTACAGACTCTCTTGTCCATGTGGGAGGAGATGAGGTGAAAATTCCTTTCATGTACAAATGAGGGGGGTATTTATAGCCAAGGGTGAAACTGACCCTTGTGGATGTTCGACTACCCTCATGACCATTCGACATCCATGACTTTCCGACTTAGATGACTCTATGTTAAACAAGTGGGTCTCTTGGACTTCCATGTTACATCACATTGATTGACAACAAGCCCATAGTGGATATGTGGGCAACATGACTCATGACTTGACTCGACATGACTTGAAATGACAATGATGGTACATTCATGTTGTTGCTGGAGTGCATGTCTGGCTAGAGTGCTGCTGAGTGGTGGATGTCTTCATGGTGTATCATAGCTTCACCTCCACATGGCGAAGTGCACAGATTCTTCGATGGTCCTTGGTTCACTTGATGAAGCTTTAACATGTTCTTCCTTGCTTTCATGCTAGAAGGCTTGACAAGCTCACTTGTTCACAAAGGTGTATGTTCGTCACGTTCGTCCGCTTCATGTGCTTTGTTCATTCATCTATTGGTGAACCTATACATCTGCATGAGCTCCCTTTTTTCATCTCGTTCATCATCTTGACATGTTTGTTGGTGTAGTTGTACCTACAATCACTCATGACGAGAAAACATCAAATCCAAAACCTCCTAGTCTACCATGACACATGATCATTCGAATGCAGGTGACCAGGAGAGGCAGCAGGGGATGTAGGATGATGGCTCTGGGCAACTGCTGATGAAAACTGCGCAAGAGTCACTAAGGGATGGAGACAGACAATTTGAGTCGACAGTGACTGTTTACAAGGTTTGGCTCGGCTGGGAGGCAAAATTTGCATAAAATTTGGGAGCAACAGTTCAAGCTACAAGAGGGCAAGGCGGGCATGCTCTGTGCATTTTCCAAAATGAACAGTCAGCAGGGATTGGACATCCAGATTTGCGCAATTTTCTAGAGGAAAGTTTCAAGCTGCATGAAGGGTTAGCAGGCAGGGATTGTGTAGTTTTTCTGGGGAACTTCCCGGGAGACTGGTAGTCAGAACTGTGCAACTCCTAGAGGGAACTGCCATTTGGCTGTTGGGGTCACTGGTGGCTAGAACTGCGTGATTCCTAGAGGGAATGGCCAGTTGGCTGCTAGGGTCACTAGCAGCTAGAACTGTGAAATTCCTAGAGGGAAATTCCAGTTGGTTGTTGGGGTCACTGGCAGTAGAAAATGTGCCATTCCTAGAGGGAATAGGTAGTCTACTGCTGAGAGATGCTGGCTTGGAAAACTACACTAAGGTCGGAAGGCCAGCCTACTGATCATCTCTGTGAAATTTCTGAGCTGAGCTAACTAATGGGTACCAGGAGACCTGCTCATGAGAACTGTGCAATTTTTGAGATGAAAAGTCGATCAACTGTCTGGGTGGCTAGCATGAGTGTTGCATGAGTTGATTGCAGGCAACGCTGCTTGAAAGAACTAGCTTGGTGCTTCTTCGATGTTTTGGTTGATAGCTGATCAAGTTGAAAGCAAGGTGATGGTCCAACTGTCAGTGAGGAGTCTGGTCATCAGAACTTCAAGAAAAATGACTAAGTGTGAATAATAGAAAGATGCATAGGTGATCATACGAACACACACTCACATGAATTGACGTTGAAACAACCAAATAATCTAAACACACATGTTCAACATGACTGACCGACGGTGCAAGCGACAAGCGTGACACTCCTGATTAATCGTTCATGATCTAGATGATGCTTGTGGGACAATGAATGTGATTATGTGTGTGAGTGCGACATATGCTTTCATGCTGAACACAATAAACACATACGAAGCAAAGACTTTGAGCATAACCAGAACACGGTTGCAAGCATGACTTAGACATCAACATGAAAAGACTTGAGTGCAATAAACAAGCAAGGTGAATGTTAAGACTAACACGAGCTCATGGAGTGAACCCTAGTGTGTGCAGTCATCAAGTGAAACTCTCCAAGGGAGGCTTCAAAATTGGTGCAGGCCAAAATTTTGGAGCGTGGTTGTAGACACTACAACACTTGGTGACACATTGGTAGAATTCCAGCTTCTCTGTTTCGGTTCATTGCTGGCACAGGGCCTTGGTCCTTCGGGGAGTATTGAATTGTTATGCAGGTTACTTTAGTTTCCCCACTTACCCCATGGACCTACATGGTTCATCCTTTTCCAACTCAGTCAAACACAAACATTTTAGCTTAGATCTCAATTTTTTGAATCTAGGAAGGGTAGTTTAGCTCTAGAGTTGAAGATTTTCAGAGTATAATTTTTCATCTCTAGTGTTGCTCCACTGCCAGCAGGCTTGGATAGTACCCTGGTGAAGACACACAGGAACACACACATTGCTCCACTGCTAGCGAGCCTAGTGAGTACCCCGGTGGAGTTGCATGCTTTACCTCTATGCCCATGAAGCCTTTATCTTCTTTTGCCTTTGTATTTTTTTTTTTAAGAGAACTGTGCATAGGCACTCCTTTATTTTTGGGGCGGAAGAGGGATCCCAACTTATTGAGAGTAGAATATGTTTTCCCTTTAGAGAAGCATGTAAGACCTCTAACATAGGTTTGCTAGTTTAGACTTTTCCCCTTCTCCATTTCTACTAGATGGATTAGATTAAACACATAGAGTAGAAAGTTGAGTACAAGTGTGGGGCTTCCCATTGTGGACACAGGTTCATGATTGGACCAGAGCTTCCCTTATAGATGGTTCGTATTTTTTGTCAGGACTTCATCGGCTGAAGGTTGTAACCAAGCATAGAGAAAATGGACACAAGACGGGCCAAGTGTTGCAGTGTCACAAGTCTCTTCAAATTTGAGCCACATACTCTATTCAAAAGCTAGAACGTAGTAGTTGGCAGCACTCATTTCCGGAAACAAAACTAGTAATATGTCAAACAAAAAAATGAACGTAAACAAAAATATTAAGAAGAATCAATCAAAGTGAAAGCAAAGATAATAAGCAAAACAAACGAAATGAAAAAAACAAGTAGTAGGCAGACTATGTACATGGCACGGGCACAACCCAACCTATTGAAAATAATGCTTGAGATCTTGGCCATTGACAGGAAGGTTGTCAATCCTCCTTTCGAGTGATCACAAACGATACATGTATGGGTCAAGCTTCTTGTGAACTATGTACGAGCCAACCCACAAGGACTGGAACTTCGTATGTTTTCTTTTATCTTCATGGGGCTTATCCCATTTTAGAACTAAGTCATCCACATCGAAGCTAGCTTTCCCTGTAGACTTCTTATCGAACCACCTCTTGATACAGTTATGGTGGAGCGTGAATTTTTCTTTTGCTTTTATCCTTTCTTCCTAGAGCTTATGGAGAGCATCCATCCTATGTCGAACTAGTTAGCAAGGCTTGCCTTCGAATTCCTGGGAAAGTTGAAGAGCAGGAAAGTAGATATTTGGTGGGAGGATAGCTTCTTTACCGTAAACCAGGAATTACGGTGAAGTATTCAGAGAGGGATTAGGGGTTAGACAGTCAGCCCATAGTGCATTTGTCAGGGAAGTATGCCAGTTACGCTGTTCAGAGAAAATGGTCTTCTTGATTATACGGATGAGGTTCTTGTTCGTAGACTCTGCTAGGTCATTTCCTTGCGAATTGTAATTCGATGAATGCTTTAATGCAATACCATTATGTAATTCAAATTCATAGAGTTTCAAAGACAAAAAATAAGTTGCATTATAGAAAACAAGTGATACTAGAATGCCGAAGCGTGAGATGATATTCTGCTAAAGGAAGTTGATGACCTCTTGGTCATTCACTTGTTTGAGTGGAACTACCTCTGTCCACCATGTAAAGTAGTCAGTTGCTGTTAGGATATAACATTGTTGCTTTGACGAATGAGGGAAAATGTCCCCAATAATGTCCAGGCCTCACTGTTGGAATGGTTCAGTCACTGAAACAGGGTGTAGTGGGGTTGTTTCTCTTCGTGTTCTACTGGCACATCACTGAAGGACTGGGAATTTGTGGGCATAAGCATGTGCATCCTTGAATAGTGTGGGCTAGTAAAAACCAGCTTGCATAACCTTGTGTGGCGTGCTATTTCCCGCAAAGTGACCCCCGACAGGTCCATCATGCAGATCTTGAAGTACCTTCTCTGATTCCTATGCCTCCTGACACCTGAGCAAAACGCCATTACTATGATTTCTGTAAAGAACTCCATGCACTGACTAATATGCTAAGGCTTTCAAGCACAATGCCCTCTTCTGTTTGATAGAAAAGTGAGAGGGTACGGTTCCATGCTCAAGGTACTAGCATACATCTGCATACCAAGAGGTTCCATTTTCCATGGGGTTTGCTCGCCTTATTTCATACATTTCAATCTCCTCCTCCCAACCAGCAAGCTCTTCTTCATTCTCCGGAGCATGTACAGCTTCAGTTGCAAGTCTTCAGAGTCCATGTCCTTTGATTGTGTGTACTAACTTGATTTCAAGATCATATTCTTGTAAACTTGTCATCCATTTTTCACATCGTTCTCCCAGCTCTTGTTGTGCTAGCAATGTACAAACTGTTGGGTGGGGAATGAAGACTATGCAGTGGTTCTTCAGCAAATAGAGCCTGAAGTGTTTCACCGCCTTGTAAACTACATAAGCCTATTTTTCAATGGCAAGGTAGTTAAGCTCTGGTCCCTGCATGCTTGCACTCATGAAAGAGATGGGACATTCATCATTAGCTTCATCTTTTTGAGTGAGTACTTTAGTTAGTGAGTTATCGGAAGTGAAGGTGTATAGCAGGAAATCTTTTTTGAAATCTGGGTTGTAAAGAGTGGACACTTTGGGGATGGCTTTCTTAATCTGGGCGAATGCATGATTTTATTTCTTTCCCCATGTGTACACTACATCTTTCTTAATCATGTCTTGCATGTGCTTGACTATTTGCGCATAATCCGAGATGAATTTTTGGAGGAAGTTTATCTTGCCCAAGAAGGACTGCATAGCTTTCTTGCTGAGTAGGTGAGGGATCCATGTGACAGCTTGGACCCGGTTTGGATCCACCTTGATCCTGCTCTTAGCAACAATGTGTCCAAGGATGTTCCCCTCTGACATAGAAAATACGCTCTTCTTGGGATTCAAGGAAATCTCGTATCTTCGGCATCGCTTGAAAATTTTCTTAAGATGGTGTATGTGGTCTTCTCATCTTCTTGAGAACATAGTCACATCATCGAGGTATACCACCATGCTCTACCCAATGAGTCTACGAAAGGCGATCTCAATAGCACGATGAAATATTGCACCTACATTTACAAGCCCAAATGGCATTGGTCTATATGTGAACGTACCCCACTTGGTACGAAAAGTAGTTTTGAGTCTGTCAGGTTATGCTACCAGAACCTGATTGTATCCTAAAAAGCCATCAAGGGGAGAGAACATATGTGCCCCAGATAATGTTTGCAAAATAGGGTCCATAGACGGCATGGGGTAGTTGTCTTTGTTCGAGGCACAATTAACATTCCGGAAATCGACACATAAGCAGATTTCCTTGGACTTCTTTCATACATGCACAAGGTTGGGTACCCAAGTGGAATGAAAAACTTTATATATGATCCATGCATCCAATAATTTAGTAAGCCTTTTCTGTATGAGGGGTTCAAGCAACGGATCTACTTTTCTCAGCCTTTGCTGATATGGCTTGACCCCTTCCTTGATTGGGATGATATGTTGGATGATCCATGTGTCATAAGTTTTCAAGTCATCGTACGTCCATGTGAACACATCCTGGTACTATTTGAACAAGTGGATGAAGGCTTATCGTTATTGTTGTGTACAACAAGTACCAAGATTAACAAACTTTTGATCCTTTTCTATTCCCAGGTTTATCAATTCATGCCTCATGGTGGAACTATGGGTCTTATTGTTCCTTGGCCCTTTGAACCACTCTTGCAAGTCATATATCTTTTCCAGTGATACCACACCTTTGGGGATAATGTGGCCTTTCATTTCAACAACTCCTGCTTGCAGGGAGCGCTCGTGTGTGTCGACGTCTATCGCTGCATATTGAAAAATTTAGCGTTGGCCATAAAATGTAGTATCTATTGATCATTATTAAACAGACGTAAGTTAGTTATGTTTTCCAGGATAGACGGTTTGTACACAATTTCAATAATGAATATATCCCTAATTGGTGATATTCTTGAGGTTGCATTTGCTAGTGCATTGGCAGTTGCATTATGCGTACGCAACACAACAATGATATTAAATGCTTGGAAGTTTGAGATTAGTCGCCATACCTCTTCTTGGTAGTTTTTTAGATGTGGTGATAAATAGTGAATGGTGTCACGTACCTGCCACGCCACTATCTCTGAATCACCTACCACTTTAAGCATGACCACTTTGAGGTTGATGGCCTTCTGCAAGCCCAACACAAGTGCTTCATATTTAGCTACATTGTTTGTGCACTCAAACTCCAAGTGTCTTGACACCAGATGCTTCCTATTGCAAGGGTCAATCAAAACACACATGGCTCTTGAGCCGTCCTGTGTATTTGATCCGTCAAAGTACAAAGTCCACAACCCATGTATATGTGAACCACTTGATGTGCTAGTAGTGCTGCTACTATTGTCGCTGCTACTACTACTACTATTGGTAAAATGTGCTATACAAGTTTCATTAGCATCAGTTGGGTAAGGAAGGAGTCCCAACTGTGTGCTTGGTGGGGCTGGAGCTGGTTGTGAAAGATAACACCCCAATGTTTTCTCAAGGAGGTAGTTGTCAAACATGTGTTCTACGAGAGCCTAGGGTTCATTCTCACCATTGATGGGAGTGAAATTATGCTTCATGTACCTCTCATATTCTACCCAGATTTGGTTGCACTTTCACTTGCATGAAAGCTACATATGAAACTAGTCTATAGCAAAATATCCATCTAGCTTGTTGGACTAGTCTCTGTTAAGTAATAAACCATATGCTTCCAGTATGTCCACAACAACTATGTTGATGAAGTAGTGGACATGACTGTCATGGGATAGTCGAATTTTCACATCTTACAGTTCAACAATGGTTGGTACCGATGTTCGATAAAGTTGGATGATTCACATGGATGTATCACTCCATTGTGCATTGATCTTCTTAGCAATGGAGAGTGGCATGACGTTGGTTGTCGCGCCAGAATCAACCAATAAGTTGTGAACATTGTAGTTAAAATCTTGAAATGAAAGTAGGAATGGAGGGCAACCTAAGTTTGCTTCTTCCATTCAAAGCGTATTGAGAATTGTTGAAAGTGATCCAGGAGGTGTGCTTGCTCCCTGGCTAGTAGAGGCTTCACTTTCTACTGTTGTCTATCCCAAAGCGCGCAACAAGATATCTCGCTGACTCTGGATCTTAGCCAACTTGAACAAGTTGATGCTCACTCGAGTTTTATTCATGTCATCAACATTGTTGTAGTCTAGAGGTGGTTGACTCACCAAGGTGTCTGGGGTGGTGTTATCATGCTATGATTTTTAAGATTGGAAAGAAAAAATCATAAAGGACACATCAAACCACTTAGCAGTTTAGGATCTAGCCCTCCTACACTCAGAGAGGGCTCTCTCTGTATATTTTTAGTTTTATCTTTATTTTCAGTGTTTTAATGTATTAGGCTAGCTATAATGGTAGAAGGGTTTTATTTCTTGATTGCTTGATTGTTTGATTGTTAGGTTGGGGCAAGTCAGACTTAGATCTTTTCCATTGGGCTATGGAGTGAAAGGCTGGGTGGTAACATCAACTTTTCCATAGCATTTGCAACGAAAGCTAACTATCTGTACTGGATCTAAAAGAAAAATGGAAAATAAGATGACAGAACAGTGAAATCAGTACTTATTAAAAAGAAATTAAGTATTTATTAATCATACATCAGAGGAAATAATTTATTAATTAAGTAAGGTGCTCCAACAACATATCTTAATCTAGAATTTTTGTCTTACAATAAGATTTAATGATGCATAATGAATAAAATAGGAATATATTTGACACAGAAAGAAGACATCACCAGGTTAAAAATAGCTCAAGTATCTTGCAAACGGTCTTTTATTATCGATGCTCTAGCTCAAAAATTACAGTGCTCCAAAAAAACGATTGTTCAATAACTCGGGTCCAACACCTAATACTTCCAATGCATGAATTATTTAACAAAAACCTACAATGATTGCCTTATACACTTGGCAATTTGTTATTAATTACACTGAAATAAAATTGACTAGTGTAACCACGAAGTGGCCACGATTAGAAAACTAGGACATCTAGTCCTCTTTTTTAGGGATGATGTTACTGAGAAATTAATTTCATTGTAGTGGCTCTGTTGACATGATTGGTGTTGACTCAGATCTACGTTGTCACTTCAATCGTCCTTGTCTTACTCCTCTTGATAATCACATAGGTCACTCCATGCTTCTTCATCTGGAATCTTGATCTTAATTAACCTCCCGTATATTTCATCAGCTTCACTGTATTTTTCAAAAGTTGGTTTGACCACAAAAACATGTGTTAGCTCATGCTCGATATAAATTTGATTACTGATAGCTTCTAGCAATGCTTTTCCTATTATGCTACCTTTAATATTAGAGAGATTTGCAGCATCTTTGGCTGTGCCTTGGAGCCTATTGACATAATCTTCTCTGCCCATGAGTTTGTCATTAATGACAAACAGAGAAGGAAGACCTTTCTGGGTTAAAGGTTCAATTGTATTAAAAAACTTGTTCACTGTTAGCTCTAAACTCTGACATTTTTCTTCTAGCTGTACATTCAGGTTCTTCTTAACTAACACCTTTTTCACCTGAAGAATACTTTATGTTTTGTTTTCTACTCCCAACTCTTCTAGCTCATACCTTTTCCTTGAATTGAGAAATTTGATTATCCTATTGGCTATTGCTGGCATGTCTCCCAGCTCTAGATTAGTAGCTGAAATAGATTCTTTAGATTTTTCAACTAACTCCTTCTATTCAAAGATAATTTGTATGCTAGGCCAAATTCCATTCATGCCATTGATGATGTTGTTCTGGATGATCTCCTTCACTCTTCCTAGAGTGTTACCAATGGATGGTTCCTTTTCAATTTTTTGCAATATTTAAATTAAGGTCCATGCCCTCTACATTTCTACTGTGTTCACTTTCAACTCTTTTGATTTGGCCCTGTAGAACATTAACTTGGGTTTCTGGTCTCTTGATCTCCTCAGTCTGAAGATTTATGCTCTCCATGGATCTGGCTAGTTGTTTTGTACTACTTCCTGTCCCTGCAGTAGTAGTGGCTGGAGTGGATGTAGGAATTGTTGTAAGAGGAAGAGCCTCCATAGTGGTCCTAGCTGTCTGTGCTATCTTTTCCTTCTCTTGTATCATTTTATCCATCTCTAATTCCATTTGTTTAATTTAGAGAGATTTCTCTATTATTAACTTCATCATTTCGGCCTTGTAACTCTCTGTTTCCTCTGTCTCTTCAGTCAAGAGATCATGTGTTGCAAGAATTTTGAGCTTCTTCTTCAAAGATGCTATATCCATCTCCTTTTTCTTAATTATATCTTCTGCTACTTTTACATTTGAGGGATCATACCCAATTCTCACTACTAAGTCTTCCAAAGACTCAATTATGTTATCCATTGATTGAGATGAAATCTTTTCCATCTTTAGTTGAGATTGAGCATTTGACAAGGCCACCTATATTTTAAACAAACTCATAGAAGTTCTGGTTAGAGTAGAGGAAATCATTTCACCTATTTTCTTGTGCATTTCTAGCTAATCAATAGGATGAACATTCTTGACATCAAACTCAAAAGAGGTTTGTTTGTAATTAGCTAGAGTTTTAGGTTTTGTTTTTTGTGCTTCCAAGAATGCCATATGCATTTTTCCTTTTTTCTGAATAAAAGGCTAAGAGAAGTCTACCTTGAGAAGTTGCATTCTATTTCCAAAATTGAGCATAAGTGCTCTTTTTCAATATCTCATTCTTGATTTTAATCTCCCTGAAAGTGTCAAAGATGGTCTCCTCCTTTTCTCTAGTTACATTCGTAGATGTGGAAACTTGAAGAGACTATTGTCTTTTTGAAATTGGAGTGGCAAGAAGAGATTGACCTCTTGTTGGGGATGAATCTGGAATAGCACTGATATTGATGATTGTTTTTTGTAGTGATTCCTTGCCTATGTCCATGTGCATTCTAGCCCTTTTCCTAAATTTCAATTTGAATGCTTTCATAGAAGTATCAGTCCCTAGTGACTGATCTTCTCTTGGCCTTTTACCAGTTGCTCCCTCTTCTTGTTCCTTGCCTTTGTCTAATCTATCTTCTGTTCTCTGCCTTTCTTATTGTCTTGGGGTTTGTGCACTTGAAGAAGAAATTGCTTGTTCCTCAGCCTCTTGCAATGTGTCAGACATCCACTCAATTTGGTTCATAAATTGCTCTATTTTGGGCCTTTGAGTGTGAATGTAGGGTGTTGACTTGTTCTCTACCCTTTTCTTGGAGATGATTCCCCATGGGTCACAAGACCATGTAAAACTGTGAGTGAATTTCATTTCCTTCAATATTTTGTCTGCCTCCTCACCTATTGCCCTGCTATTGCAAATGAAAGGACCAATCTGAGATTTGATCCTAAATTGTGATTTCTTCTTTGCTGCTACAAAATATATTTCATCCGCATTGATCATTTGTCTGATATATTCAAGTGTAAAGATCCTTGTGGGGAGGAACTTTGGTAGCTTCCAAGGGGCCAACTCACTTCCATATACTCTTCATTCAGTGTAATTTTGGTACAAGTACCAATATCCTATTCTTACTTGATCTGTCAACTGAATGATCCTTTTAATTTCTTCACTGATTCTGGGTTCTGCAGCCCCACTGAGGAGGCTCATAGCTGGCTGAACAAACATTTCTGCAAATTTTTTGTAGCTGAAAACCTTTCAATATTTCATCACTAAGGTTGTCCAGAAAATAATAGATTGGGGTTCACCTTCTTCATTCAACTTGCTTATTGTAAACTGAAATATGTATGCCTGAAAGTAAACAAACATAGATACCAGAACTGAGTACTGAAACACTTCCTCTGTATTGAACTTTACAAACTTGTCATGGATGGCATCTGCTAGAAATTGACAAAAATTGAATAGGACAAAGGGGTTTGATTCTGTTGATAATATGGAAAGGAAACCTATAATAGATTCATCAAGCCACTGATCTGAATAATAGCCTAGTAAATAAGAAAGAATAATGATTATATGTCTGGTTCTATCAGGAAAAGTAGAGGAATAAGGAGGATTCTTTCTTGGTAGTGGGGTTTTCTCAGTCATAAAGGGTTCTAAGATTTTGGCTCTTTTGGTAAATTCTAACCTCTGATACATCTCACTGAGGATCTTATGGGAAGAGGGAGTGTTTCCTTCAATGATAGGAGCCTGCATCATGTGCATAATAGACTTGGCATCAATAGTAAACAATATGTGTCATGTTGGGGCCATCACTACCCTTTGCTGTGGGTTATCGCATAAGTGGCATTTCTTGATTAGTTCTAGGAAACTATGGGTTTTAGGAAAGATATAGAAGGGTAAATTAGTGTCCTAGAGCCCTATGTCATCCACTTAATCTAGGAATTTATCCTCCCGTCAGTAGTAGATGTCAAATAAATCAAACTTTGAGAGTGTCTCATGCATTTTGAAGTCTCTGTCTACAAGGGGTATGTGATCCAAATCTAGTGGTGGGTGCACCATTGTATTAAACACCTCTTGTTCTTTCTTCTTTGGTGGTATGGCTATCTTCTACAAAAAACCTTTAAACCTGAACTGTGTCGGATTTGCAGTTGAACTACAATAGGAAGGATTCAGAAGAAATGGGAATTCAGAGAGGGAGAAAGAAAAGGAATGAACATGAAATGGGATTCGATAAGGGTAATGCTTGATAATTGCAGAAAAGTGGAGTTTTCTACACCTTTACTCATGTTTAAGTGTGCTCGTTGTTTTCTTTGTGTATGTTTGTATGAATTTGAATTGCACTTGTAAGTAGATAGAGAACGTTAAAATTTGTAAATGGCATGAATGGTGCATTTGTAGTTTTACTGTGTTCCCGTTGGATTGGCCTGAAATCATGCGGGTCTGTTAGCTAACGGTCTAGCCAATTGAATGTGCAACGGCGGAAATGGCGGTAATAGGCAGATGGGACGGAATGGCGTCGTGAGGTGGTAGGAGTGGTAAACGGTTAAAACGGGGGAAGTGGTTTGGAGAAGGTAGAAACCACTTTTCGACAGGCCCTGGGAGTGGTAAGCGGAATGAGCAAGGCAGGGTGTGAAATCCCGAGAGTGTGACACATTAGTGGTTTGAAACTGCTGATTTCAGACACCCCCGCCCCCTAGAATTAACGTTTTGAGGGTGAGGGGGGGCCATAAAATAATATGGGTCGTCAGATCGGATGGTGGGTGTGGAGATTCGATGAGAGGTGAGGGGTGGGTTGTGTTTGATGGAATGGGTACGTGAGTGGTGGGGTAGGAGAATTAATAGGGGGGCAGAATATTGAATATAGGTGTATAGAATAAGGTTAGGGAAAATAACATAAGGCCTCTTCCCCTTTTTAATTTCTTTTCCTAACATTAGGAAGAAACATTGAGATATGTCATCAAACCTTAAAGAACTTTTCATGTCTTTTTCCCTTTGCAATTCTTCTTAACCTACCTATCCTTATTTTTATAATCTAACATTTTTTCTTTCTTTTTTCATTTACAAGGTGTATTTGGACTTGCAGACCCTTTATTCACCCTTTTTTTATTTCTAACCTACTCTATCACTTATTTCTCCAATTGTTCTAGATTGAACAGTTGAACCAATTTCATTTCTACCTAACTATTTATTTGTCAAGCTTAAACTGTTTGGCAGATCTTTATTTTCTACTCTATCATTAGAAATTGAAATTTGTTCAATCATTCTTAGATGGTATGAATTGAACAACATTTGGGGTTTTCTTTTCTTCTGATTTTATTCTCTCTTTTTCTTTTTTTTATACCCTCTTTTCATTTCTTTTCTTTTCTTTTTTTTGTGCAATCAATTGAATATTGAAATCTATGAATGATATGAAAATTGCCAACTGTGAAATACTTAATCACCTTGAGATCCTATAAATTATAGGACCCTAACAAGTGGAATGAATGTTCATGTTGTCTGCTGAAGTGTTTCGCAACTTGCTACTCATTAATGTACTCTTATCCGTCATTGTCTTCTCAGTCTTTCTTTGTGATTGTTGCTTTGAGGGAGCATGTGGATCGGTCTTCCTTATCAGCAGTCTAACCTTTTCTTACATCTCCTTTAGTGTGGGGGAAGCCCCTTTGCTTAGACTGTAATGGTCAGTTTGCTTTCGAGGCTTCTTCTCAGTGTTCGTCGTTGCCATTGTTTGCGAGCACTGATACGTGTTCACCACATGTTCAGAGCTTGGTGGATCATCAGGCGCAACCTCTTCATCATTGTACATGTCTTCTGGTTGCTCCTACATATTTCTTCCCACCTCGAGTGTACGACTGTAAAAAGTATTTGTGACTCACTTCCAGCCTGGACAAGAGTTCTCAGGATGATGTTCTTCATGGAAAGAACATAATTTTAGGTCTACACACCGTTTGAGCTAGAACACAGACTTCTGCGTAGTTTTTGGAACGAACTGGTTGCTACTTTCCTGTCTCTACCTAGGCAGGTGACTGCTTGCAAATGTGTTCGATCTACGTTGTTTGAGTTTGGACATTTCAGTGGACAAACTTTTGACAAGGCGAGTGAGGGTCTCAATGTCGGTTGCTTCCTTGTCTCTACCCTTGCTTGTTGTTTCTTGAGACTGTCGCTCGCATCCTTGGAGTCCTTCATCGATTGATCACCCTTGATGACTCCAACTGCACATAGGTCTTTCTCAACAATCATAGCCTCTTCACAGTTTTCCAATAGTGTTAGTCTCGCAGCTCACTTGATGAAATGCACAATGCTAGTTGGCAGTGTGGACATGTATTAATCAGTTGTGATGGAGTCATGGGGTTTAGTGTCTACTAGGAACCTATTCAATATATGCATAAACCTTTAATTGAAATATCTCACTTTTTCTTTTCCCTCCATCTTAAGGCTTCCCAGCTCTTTGAGTAGCATGGTTGGGGTCTTGTCATCAATAAACTTCTTAAGGAATAGAAATTTGAAAGAACCCCAGTTCTGTATGGAGTTAGGTGGAAGGCTGCAATACCAAGCAGTTGCCCAATTGTCCAAGGTACATGGAAATAATCTACATGCTACATTGTCATAACTTACCTCAAGGGTCTGTAGTTGTAGGTAGAAGTTATCTAAGTGGTATTCTGCCTTCACCTCACTTTCAGGGTTAAACTTGATGTTCATTTTCTCTGCTCGCTTCGTCTTCTTGTGAAGAACAACTAGGATATCCAATGGTCCCTAAGTCATCCATTCAGGATTTGGGTCAGCCATCTCTTTTTCTTCTTCATGCTCTTCCTCTCCTTAAGAGTCTGATGTGTCTGACTCTAATTCTGTTGGTTTGTCTTTTCCTCCGCCTCCTCCACTGCCTTCTCCTCTGCCTCCTATACCCAAGTGTTATCCTGAGATCACAGGAGTGCCTTGTTCACTTTGCTAGAGGGTGGGAGATTTCTTATCGTCTTCAATAGCTTCTCCTAGACCTTCAAGTGTTGCAAGGGTTGCTTCTTCCACTGACAATACAACAACACTCGTGGGAGTGGCCTTTGGTTTCCTCGCTGCACATGGAAGATGTTGTTTGTCTGGGATCACTTTCGCGAACTGGCGAGTGATGGGACGAATGGAGCAAAGGTGTTCATCTGAAGTCTCGTGCTCAACACTAGGAGGTGAGGAGAAACCAACCATTGAGTCACATGTAGGTGAGAGAGAATTCAAGTTACTGCCTTGACCAAATGTTTGTTGAAATAATGTGAGGGGAATTTCGGCGATGTACAACTAGCTTCCCTCCTTCTAGAACCAAAAATGTTGATGGTGTTGGACCTGCCAACATTCAGGGGATCACCCCATATGAAATCCCAACTAGGCCTCACACCATTTGGTGTGGGAGTCCTATCCGGTATGATGGCCCGATTGCCATTATCTTAAGTATTTGCCTCAACTATTACTTTTCAGCACAGGAGAGTTGTTTGCTTTGTCTTCGAGAAGTGAGGTTCACATGCCTGGTGAGTGTAAGTGTACTTGTGTCGATGGTTCTTTCACTATGAGGGGAAAAAGGTTAAGGTGAGTTCTAGGTTGAAAGGGATCAGTCCTAACTTAGCTAGGAACACACAACACAAAGGATGTACACAACTTCTGGCGATATAGTCCACTCGGATGCGGTAGTCACAACATATGAGGTAAGATAACGCGTACAACACTCATGGATCAGTCCCAACAAGTGCAACAGTTGTTACAACAAGGTTCATGTGAAAGGTTTGTCTAATGTCTGGCAGAGCAGTGGACATGGACGGGATAGTATTAGCAGCATATACAACACATTTCCATTAATAGATTATGCACTACAACAAATGAATCAGTTTATATGCAGAACACAGGTTAAAGCAACATGCATTAAAAGTGTTAAAGATTAGTCTTACAATAAATACAATACATATGTGAAAACATGCTAGCATGTTGATAGGATTTTGAATTAAGCAAAAGTTCCAAGACACATCGTTAACCCATACATCACTAACCCCATCAGTAGGGCATTGGAGCCACTACTTACTCCTCAAAGAAAAGATTACAGACTCTCTTGGCTATGTGGGAGGAGATGAGGTGAAAAGTCCTTTCATGTAGACATGAGGGGGGTATTTATAGCCAAGGGTGAAACTAACCCTTGTGGTATGACCATTTGACTTCCATGAATTTTTTAATTACATGACTCTATGTTCAATGAGTGGGTCTCTTGGACTTCCACGTTACATCACATTGATTGACAACAAGTCCATAGTGGAGATGTGGGCAACGTGACTCATGACTCGACTTGTCATGACTTGACATGACAATGCTGGTACATTCATGCTACTGCTGGAGTGCATGTCGAGCTAGAGTATTGCTGAGTGATGGATGTATTCATGGTGTATCATAGCTTCCCCTCCACATGGCAAAGTGTGAAGAGTCTTCGATGGTCCTTGGTTCGCTTAATGAATCTTTAGCATGTTGGTCCTTAATTTCATGCCAGAAGGCTTGACAGGCTCACTTGTTCATGAAGGTGCTTGTTCGTCGTGTTCATCTGCTTTGCATGCTTCATTCGTTCATTCGTTGGTGAACCTGTCCATCTGTATGTACTCCCTTCGTTCATCTCGTTCGTCATCTTAACATGTTTGATGGTGTACCTATATCTGTAGTCACTCATGACGAGATGACATCAAATCCAAAACCTCCTAGTCTACCATGACACATGATCATTCGAATGCAGGTGACTGGGAGAGGTAGCAGGGCTATGATGCAGGATGAAGGCTTCGGGAAACTGTTCATGAAAACTATGCAAGAGTCATTGAGGGGTGGAGAGAGAGAATCTAAGTCGATAGTGACTATCTGCAAGGTCTGGGTCAGCTGGGAGGAAAAATTTGTACAAATTTTGGGAGGGATAATATAGGCTACAAGAGGGAAAGGTGGGCATGCTCTGCACATTTTCCATAATGAACAGTTTGTAGCAATTGAACAGCCAGATTTGCACAATTTTCCATAGTAACAGGTTAGGCTGCATGAAGGGTTAGTAGGCAGGGATTGTGTAGTTTTTTGGGGAACTGCCCAGGAGACTAGCAGCCAGAACTATGCAATTCCTAGAGGGAACTGCCAGTTGGCTGTTGGGGTCACTGTCAGCAGAAACTACACAATTCCTAGAGGGAATTGATAGTTCGCTGTTGGAAGCAGTTGGCTGGGAAAACTGCACTAAGGCCAGAAAGTCGACCTGCTAATCATCTCTGTGCAATTTTTGAGCGAAGCTAATTGATGGGTAGTGGGAGGCTTGCTCATGAGCATTGCACAATTTCTGATATGAACAACCATCATGAGTGTTGCTTGAGTTGCTTGCAGGTAGTGCTGCTTGAAAGAACTAGCTTGGTGCTTCTACTTTATTCTGGTTGACAGTAAATCAAGTTGAAACCAGAGTGATGGTCCAGCTGTCAGTGATGATTCTGGTCATCAGAACTTTAGGAAAAATGACTAAGTGTGTGAACAGTAGAAATATGCATAGTTCATGATACAAACACACAATCTCATGACTTGATGATGAAACGACTGAAACATCCAGACAGACATGTTCAACATGAATGACTGACGGTGAAAGCGACAAGTGCGACAGTCGTGATTAATCGTGCATGATTGAGACGACGCTTGCTCGACAATGAATGTGACTCAGTGTGTGAGTACGATAGATGATTTCATGGTGAACACAACAAACACATACGAAGAAAAGACTTTGAGCATAACTAGAACACAATCGCAAGCATGACTTAGAAATGAACATGCAGAGACTTGAGTGCAATAAACAAGCAAGGTGAATGTTAAGACTCACACGAGCTCATAGAGTGAACTCGAGCGTGTGGAGTCATCAAGTGGATCTCTCCAAGGGAGGCTTCAAAATTGGTGCAGGCCAAAATTTTGGAGGGTGGTTGTAGCCACTACAACACATGGAAACAACCTTACAAATATCGTGAAACTCCTTTAAACTATGTGTTTAACTTGGTGGCATGACTATTGGTGTTCCATGCAATCAGAAGTAAGACCCAAGCCAAAACAACAAGAACTTTGCGATACGGTGGACCCACCGAGAGTATTAAACATGACATATAACATATTGCTTCCAAGAACCCAATCGCAAATCGCAATCAGCAGATAACCCAAAACCCATACATCAGGCACTCTACGGACCCGGTGGGATTATTAAGCATAATGCATAGAGTATTGTGTCTAGAAGCCCATCTACCACTTTGAGTTTTGAGCCTTTTACCATGCCACTAGTACTTTCTGAAGATCCACCTAGATCAATCCTCCTGGATCAATTCTCCCGACTAAGAGAAGATTTTGGTCCTCCAAAAGCATTAAATAATCTGCAACTGGTCTGTACTTTGTCTATGCCACAAGTGTCCTATAGGTCATCCTTCCTTTTGCTTCACCTTTGTCCTTTAGAGCCATAAGTGATGAACTGACACCTACATCCCCTGTAAACCTGTAGTACAATATCTTTCAAATTACATGTTTCTCTATGTGACCAACGAATGAGCCAAGCATCCCATACTTGCCACAAGTTTACAACACATACTCTATGGTCAAGTTTACATAAAAACAAAAACAATACTCCAGCTATCAATACAAGGCCAAACATCATTATTGCCTCAACACGTGATGGAAAACACATCATCACTTTTACAATTTAAATGCAATACATGATTTGAAAAAATAAGTCCATGACATTCTACCACACCTAGAAGAACCATCTCTCACTTATCAAAGTGACTAGGTCATCTACTTGTGGCACCTTTGTTGGTCGAACAACTGTTTCACTTGGTTCATGCACGAATGCTTTTTCCTTGTGACGTTGCTCTGGATGGAGCCTCCAACACGTGGGTCTTTGATGACCACCTCTGTCCCAATGACTACAATAAGCCTTCTTCCTCCAGATCTTCTTTAACTTCTTATTCGCCTGCTATTGAGAGGGTCTTTCATGCCTCACCTTTTTCCATGCTGCTATTATTTACCAGCACTCAGCAAACATATGGTTATGCAATCCACAAAAGATGCAATTTCTTTTATGTCATGATTTTCGTTCATTATTAACAATACAGTTGTAATCAAAATGAACATTCGAATACTGAGACTGGTTATACCTTTCTTTTTGGTCTCAGGTATGATCATGGGAACAAGAGCTTGCCTCAGCTCCTTCTCTGCAATGCATACTGCCATAGGTTGATGGTGATGTCATCCCATCATCCTCTTCCCTCGACGGTTTCAACAATGAGTGTAGTGACCCCTAAATAATATAGGTCCCTTCAACCGAAAAAGCGAACGTACATTGTAACACTCCAGATTCTGATATCTTTGAGCACTATCCTCTAGTGCACCCCAACCTTGTGAATCGAGGTCTTTGCTCAACCTCCAATGGCTGATTTATGCCTTGGCTTTTAATACCAAGTACTTCTTCTTCCTTGTACCTCATCCTGGTAAGGAGCCTCATGTTTTTCCCTATAATTGGTACCTCCACATTTCCAACAGAAATTATACTATGTGAAGATGAAACTGAAGGGAAATCAACATATTTTACCTCCATTGTTGAATTGGAAAGGACTAATGAGGGCTTCTCATCATCTGTTGTTGGTGTTTCACTGGCTGTTTTGGTGCATTGCGCAACTTCCTTCCTAACATACCCAAGTTCTTCCTAGTGGGGTAATTCCTCTACTTTGATGGGGTTTATGATACCTTGGCCATTAGTGTCGAGGCCCTTCCCCTCATACCCCATTCTCTTTGACATTTTGGAGTCGATTACTGTGGTATGATTTTCAGAATTTGTGAAATCAACATCAAGAAAAATACACAAAGTCAAAGAATTAATTTTTACCTCATAGGGGTCACACAGCATCTTTTCCAAGGCCTTGTCCTTGGATTACAGTTGGCATAGTAGCCTTTTTTTCTCCTCTTCCTCTTCTTGTAGAAGCCTCGTTAATCCAGCAAGCTCTGCTTGAAGACTCTTGTCGCTACGGTTCAACTCTTCCAGGGCCTCATCCTTGGTTCGCAACTGAAGCTGCAATTGTTTCCTCTCCTCTTTCTCTTCTTAAAGTAGCCTTCTTAATTGAGCATTCTCTTCTTGAAGTCTCTGGTTAATCTCCTCATTCGAGGAAGTCAAGGAATAAAATGCATAAGCATCGGAAGATGTGGATGATGCATCACTATCCCATTTCTCTGTCTCCTCCTCTCTTCACTTGTCATCTGCTTCATACATAATGTCCACCATTTTGGACATTCATAGAAAGGTCTCATGCATTTCCTTATCATTCTCCATGGTTGCACACTCAGTAATTAACACTCACAATTCTTAACAACCACAAGACCACTTCTCTTCCCAATGAGCTTCAACATCTTCCATGTCTCCTCTTCATGATGCACGTCCTTTGAGGATGATCTCTGGTTAGCATACTCATGCAATTCGCATCAACTAAGCCCTGCTCTGATACCACTTGATCCAAGATTTTTTTGCTTATAGATGCATCATAATTACATATAACAGAGCACTTAAAAACCATGGAACATAAGCATATAAAATTAAGATAAAAAAGACATAATCACGCATGAGATCAAGACACAGATATTTGATTATGGATTTCATCCAATTTGGACTACATCTCTAGGCATTGCTCAATTGTGGGGATGCCTTCATTCATTAAATGGCATGGAAAGACGGATGTATAAGCATATTTTTACATTAACATCCTTATACCTCTAATCTGGAAGATATCTGGAAAATGGAGAGCCCAGCTTGTTGGGCTTCAAAATGTCATACAAATATCACTCATTACCATACATTTTTCACCTATGCTTCCATTATATCACTCATTATTCACTACCATGTCACTTCATTTTTCCTATTATTCACCATTAATGGGTCTCATTTATATCTTCCAAATATTATTTTTTTTAAGCATTTTTTGAGAGAAATTCTTGATTAAATATTAGAAAATAATATATTTTACTTTATATATGGAAAGTGGGTTGTTTTTGTGACATGTGTAGTTGCCAAGGAAGCTTCCAAGACACCTTTATGTGGCCTTGAAGGATCAAATTCGAATTTGAGAAGATAAACCCCATGGAGAAGATGATGATCTCATGGAGAAGATCAAGGACAAAAGGGGGTTATGTGTCTAGATGGTTGAGAGATGTATGGAACTAAAAGAGAGATTAGTGGATCATCATTATGAGTTTGTTATCCCATTCCATTGTATAAATACGAGTACAATCTCCTTCATTTGTAATCTTAGAAAGTTGGTTTGTACATCATGATGGAGATTTTGAAATAAAAAATCATACTTTGATTTTTTTGCTTCTACATTTGAGTTCCTTTTGAAGTGGTGTGCTTGTGGAGTTATGGAGGTCCCCCATGGCCTCACTTGCATGCTTATTTTAGGTATAATTTAATTTATGTTTTTATTTCATTTCAGCTTTTAAGTTCTTGTGAGATATTCTAATTGTTGGAAGAAATCTTAAAATACATGTGTTCTTCTAAGGGAACCATAAGATTAAGGAATTTAGACTTCTGTGATCCATAACATTGTTTAGAGAATTTTCGGCGAAATCACATAAATAATAATTTGTTGACGCGTTTCGAACCAACCAGTGTGGTTCATCGTCAGGACAAGTTGAAGAACCGATCCAGCTTAGCTTGTTAAATAGTCTGGGCAGAGACACCAACAGCTAGATTTATAACAGCTAATTTGACCTTATGACCCTAGTCAAACGAGCTATATTTTTTAATTCTTATTATTCTTAGAAATTCGTTAAATTAGGTAAATTAAATAATTAAAGTACTCTTAATAGCTAGCGATTCATTAGTTTATTTCACTAAATCTAATAGTTTATTAATTAAATGTATATATATATATACGTGTAACGAACCAATCCCAAATAATACTATTGGTTCATCTATATATTTATTTATTAAATATTTTAATTTATCATTTATATAATCTATACAAAAATAATTTAATAATTTATATTTACTAAATAATCTATATTCATTTAATAATTTACTTTCTAATTTTATTATTCCAAATATAATATTTTAAAATACCCATGTAATTAGGAAAATATATTATATATACAGGTTCAAAATTTATTTATCGA